>CM076584.1:233105381-233378494 GCA_034641835.2 Pinus albicaulis | reverse complement strand
AATTTGGAATGAGCAACATCCGTCCATGGACCCATGTTGCTTTCCGTTTTCCCAAAAAACGTCGTTTAGGGCCTCAAAATGGCTCCGGAAGTTTAGGACCCGAAAAACTGCTAAAAATAGTAAACTGTCCCAAAACTGAAAAACTGAAATAGACAATGGTGGATCCCCAAGTGGAATATGTGGGTGACCACCAATATCCACCTTGATCAAATTTTTAGGGTGCGAAGCGGAAATCCTGTGGAATATTGTCTAAAAATTTTAGAGCTTGGTTCGCACTATTGTCGGAGATATCATCTGTGGAAGTTAGGTATTTTTTCAAGCTCCTAAACAGGTCATCGTGGAATTTTCGCTATAAATTTTTTTCTACGAAGGTTCAGAATCTAAAATTCGTATGGTGCGAAGCTGAAATCCTGAAGAAATTCGTCAAAAAGATTCATAGCTTGGTTCGTCATATTTTTGGAGATATGATCTGTGGAAGGTAGTGCTTTTTCAGGCTCCTGAATTTCATCTCAAAGAGGTGATCATGGGAAAAGTTCAATAACTCTCTCTCTGGGCAGTGGATTTGAGTGCTGTAAAAATTGGTCGAAAGTACATGGACTTTAGTTTCTTTTCTATTAATTTTAGAGACAAAGGACGAAACAATGACACGTGGCAAGTCCTACAAGTTTGCTCTACTGAACTAGTCCAAAATTAGGTCATTGTGGGAGATTGGACACAAATTTATCTTGGCAAACCCAAATTAGATCAAACCTATGGCATTTGAAAGAAGCTTCAAAGGGCTACTACAAGGCTGAATTTCAGATATTGAAGATTTTCAATGACGGAGATAATTCAATTTCAATATCGAGCTCCTCAAAGCAAGTAAAAGGTGTGTATTTTTTTTCCAAATTGTAGAAGTCTTGTTTGATGAATCAAGTTGAATTGATTCCAAGGGAATATTGTAGAATAGGTATCAATATTGGATTCTAAAATGGCGCCTAAAAATAATTCAACACCCATTAAGCCTTCAGAAGGCTCTACCATGACTCATGAAGATGAAGAATTGCAACATGATCTATCAAAATTACAAGAGAAAGTGCAACAAATTTCACTCTCGCAAAGAGCAACAAAAAATGAAATGGAAGTTTTGAAGAAAGGCGTGGAAGTGAAGATGGATGGTTTGAAGCTAGCATAGAAGCTAAGATGTATGTCTAAAATCAAACATCGAAGATTTGACAAAGTTGATACAAGAAATGTTTCCTAATGGTGAAAAGATAGTAGAAGAACCTCATGATGAGAACAAAATAAATGTTAATCGTGATTTCATAAACTCTAATGTTGGCGGGAAGAACCACCATATTTCAAAAATGGATATGAGGAAGTTTGATGGAAAGGATCCTGTAACATGGATACTACAGATGGAGCAATATTTTGATCTCCATAATGTGCAAAACACACAAAAGGTACGCATTGCAACTTTGCATTTAGAACAAAATACATTTGTATGGTATCGATGGCTTTGCTCCTATAAAAAAATTGTCACTTGGTCAATTTTTACGGAGGAAATGATAGCACACTATGAGGATACAAAGAGCAACACCTTCTTTAGCCAATTGATAAATCTCAAACAAAAGGGTTTAGTGGGGCAGCACATTGAGGACTTCCAAAAATTGAATATAAGGGTAACTGATATTCTAGAGGAACACAAGATTGATCTCTTCATAGACACTTTAAAGGATAACATTAAACATGAAGTTCGCGTTCTGGAACCTGATTCATTGGAGAAGGCATTCAGGTTGGCAAGAAAAGTTGAATGTAAAATTATGGCAACAAGGAATCCTACCACTCAATTCTATAAAGAAGGAAGTGTGGCTACGCCTAGATTTCCACAACCTACAAGGTTGACACCACAACAATTGGAAGAAAAAAGAGCAAAAGGGCTTTGCTACAGTTGTGATAGCAAATACACTAAAGGTCATAAGTGTGCTGAAAAGAAATTCTTTTACATAGATTGTGAAGAAGAAGAAGAAAATGAAAAAGAAGAGGATATACACCAGGAACCAGCCATAGAAGAGGAAGAAATGAATCCGACCATATCATGTAATGCACTGGCCGGAATTACCACTCCTCAAACTCTCAAGATAGTAGGACAGATCAAGAAGAAAAGGGTAATAGTGTTGATTGATTCGGGTAGCACCCATAATTTTATTCATTGTAAGGTAGCCAAGGAATTAAATTGTTTCCTATACCCAGCACCAGAATGCCAAGTGATGGTTGCAAATGGAGGAACTATAAATTGCTCTGGGAAATGCCATAATATCAAGCTAACCATGGGGGAATATGTATTGACTAGTCCAATGCTTTCCATTCCTATAGGAGGTGTTGATGTTGTACTAGGAGTACAATGGTTACAATCTTTGGGGACGGTAGCTTTTAATTTTCAAGAACTTTTCTTGAAATTTTTTTCAGAAGGAAAGGAAGTCGAATTACGGGGTATTGAAGGGAAACCAGGAAGGATAATAAGCTCTAATGTCATGACAAAGCTTCTAAAGAAAGAACAACGAGGCGTAATTGCACAATTATGCTCACTAGAAGTTCCAACATCAAAATCATCTATTTCTGCAGATCTCCAACAAGTCTTGGACAATCATTCCAAGGTGTTTGAAACTCCAAAAGGTCTCCCACCTATTCGTGATCATGATCATGCTATTCATTTGATTCCAGGAAGTGTTCCTCCAAACATCAGGCCTTATAGATATCCTTACGTCCAAAAGAGCGAAATTGAACGTATGATTGCGGAAATGTTAGAGGCGGGTATAATTCAACCTAGTCAAAGTTCTTTCTCTGCTCCTGTAGTATTGGTACACAAGAAGGATGGATCATGGCGAATATGTCCAGATTATAGGGAGCTCAATAAGCTCACCATTAAAGATAAATTTCCCATTCCTGTGATTGATGAATTATTGGATGAATTACATGGAGAAATTTATTTTACCAAGTTGGATCTTCGTTCGGGATATCATCAAATTAGAATGACGACTGAAGATATTCCAAAAACATCATTTCGAACTCATGAGGGTCATTATGAATTTTTGGTCATGCCTTTTGGCCTTACCAATGCACCTTCTACATTTCAAGGGTTGATGAATTCCATTTTCAAACCCTTCCTTAGAAAATTTGTGCTAGTATTTTTTGATGATATACTAATCTATAGCGGGTCTTGGAAGGATCATGTTGAACATGTTGACAGGGTGCTCAAACTATTGCAGGAGAAACAATTATATGCAAAAACATCCAAATGTTTCGTTGGAGTACAAGAGGTGGAATATCTGGGTCATATTATATCTCACGAGGGTGTTAAAGTAGACCCTAACAAAATTAAAGCCATTAAGGAATGGAAAGTCCCCAAGACAATAAAGAAGTTGCGAGGATTTCTCGGGTTAACAGGCTATTATCGCAAGTTTGTTAAGAATTATGGGAGAATAGCAGCACCTCTAATAACATTATTGAAGAAAGATGCATTTTCATGGACTCCTGAAGCAACTAAGGCCTTTGAACATCTTAAAGAGGCAATGTGCCTAGCACCGGTCTTAGCTACGCCAGACTTCACAAAAACCTTTATTGTGAAATGTGATGCCTCAGGAAATGGAATTGGTGCAGTTTTAATGCAGGAAGGAAGACCCATTTCTTTTGAAAGTCGTCCAATCAAAGGAAAGTATTTACAGAAACCTATTTATGAGAAGGAAATGTTAGCAATGTTGCATGCACTAAAGAAATGGGAGAACTTACCTAATGGGAAGACACTTCAAGGTAAAAATTGATCATGATAGTCTTAAACACTTTTTGGAACAAAGACTATCTTCAGAAGAGCAGCAAAAATGGGTCACAAAGATGTTGGGTTATGACTTTGAAATAATCTACAAAAAATGAAAGCTTAATGTTGTTGCGGATGCACTCTCAAGAAAGAATGAAGAGGTGGAAGCATTGCTTTGTGCCATTTCTATTATCCAACCAGATTGGATAACCGAAGTAAGAGATGAATGGAAGAAGGACAAAGATGTATGGACACTCATTCAAAAGTTGCAGCAAGATCCTAGTACATCTGATACATTTAGTTGGAAAAATGATTCCTTATGGTACAAAGGTCGCTTATATCTTTGTAAGAATTCCCAACTAAAACAAAAGATTCTTCTGGAATTGCACACTTCTCCTTTAGGAGGACACTCAGGATTTTTAAAAACTTACCACAGGGTGAAGAAAGAATATTTTTGGGATGGCCTTAAATCTGATATTCGAAAGTTTGTGGCGGAATGTTTGGTTTGCCAACAGAATAAAGTGGAAACAATTAAGACCCCAGGACTTCTACAACCTTTATCCATTCCAGGTCAACGTTGGGAGGAGATTTCAATGGATTTTATCACGGGTTTACCTAAGTCCGAAGGAAAGAGTGTCATCATGGTGGTAGTTGATAGACTTACCAAGTATGCACACTTTTGTGCTTTATCTCATCCATTTAAAGCAAGTACGGTTGCTACTACATTTATGGACAGAATTCAAAAGCTACATGGAAGCCCAAGGGTTATTGTGAGCGACAGAGATCCCATTTTTACTGGAAATTTTTGGACGGAGTTATTTTCTTGTTTGGGTACTCAATTAGCTCATAGCTCATCTTATAATCCTCAATCTGATGGTCAAACTGAGATAGTAAATAAATGTTTGGAAGGATATCTTCGTTGTTTTGTATCTGATAAACAAACACAATGGGTCGAGTGGTTACCTCTTGCTGAATGGTGGTATAACACTTCCTTCCATACTGCAGCAAAAATGACCCCATTTATGGCACTTTATGGATATCATCCACCATCCATCACATCATCTTTAAGGGGAAATTCGAAGGTTCAAGCAGTGGAAGATCACATCGAGCATCAGCAAGAAGTTCTCCAACTCTTAAAGGATAACCTGAATTTGGCACAAAATCGAATGAAACAACAGGCAGATCAACATCGCAGCGAGAGAAGTTTTGATGTAGGAGATTGGGTATTTTACGGCTACAACCATACAAACAAATGTCCCTCAAGCAAGCTAAGAAGGATAATAAATTATCGCCAAAGTACTATGGTCCTTACGAGGTGTTGCAAAAGATTGGTACTATGGCATACAAATTGGAGCTTCCTGCTTCTTCGCGAGTACATCCAGTTTTCCATGTTTCATGCTTAAAGAAGGTTATAGGTGAAAATCTTCCGGTTCAAACAATATTGCCAGAACTTGATGAGGAAGGAAAAATCATATTGGAACCTGAAGTGGTCATGGAAACAAGAACTCGACAGCTACGGAATCGATCAATTTCAGAGTATCTCATCAAGTGGAAGAACTTACCCACTAAAGATTCTACATGGGAGGATGAGAATTTTATGCAGAAGCACCCGGAGCTACTCAAGCATTGAGGACAACACTTTTTTGAAGGAGAGGGGCATGTTAGGTCCCTATATCACTAGTATAGTCCCTTATTATTGTTAATGTAACCCCCTTATTGTTATTATTGTACCCTTGTAACCCCCATTTTGTTATTATTGTGCCCTTAAATTATTATTGTTAGGTCGGCTAGGATTACATTATGGCCCACTAGGATTACATTATGGCCCCATGGACTCCTATATATAGAAAGGAGGTTTTGTAAATTGTATCATCCAAGAATTGTTCATTTGTGTAATGTATTGGAGGTTTCCCCCTCGAAGTGGCTTATTTCTAAGGCGTTGATATCTTTTTTCTTCTATTTTTGGAGTTGGTTACACAACAAACTCCCCACAATTATCGAGTGTATTTTCCAAACAACAGAATGACTGTTGTGCGACGGGATATAAAATTTGATGAGGAGAAAGCCATGCGATTTCCCTTGAGAAGGAGTTGGATTTGCATGCAGAGGAGGAACTCTTGGTTCCAAAGGATGAGCCTCAAGATGTGGAGCATCCACATGCAGAGGATCATGGAGTGAAAGAAAACACTCATAAACACTCATGCAGAGCCATCCACCAAAAATGGTAGAAGGCGCAGCACAGAAGCTGATAGATTGAGACTTGATGCAACAGAGAATGCAGGAGCCCCTACTTCATTGTGCAGACAGAGACAATCTCCAGATAGGTTTACTGGATATATGGGTCTTATGAGCAAGTGTATTGTGACAGAACCATCTTGCTTTCAAGAGGCAGTGAAGCAACCAATTTGGGTTGATGCAATGGTGGAGGAGTATGACTCCATTTTCAAGAACAATGCATTGGAGATTGTCCCAAGACTGGTCGAAAAATCAGTGGTTGGATCTAGATGGATCTACAAGGTAAAACAAGTTGTTGATGGGATTGTGGAGAAGTACAAGGCACCAGTCGCGAGGTACTCTTCCATTAGATCTGTTATCACAAAATTTGACCTTGATAGGCTGTTGATCAAGTAGACTCTGAGTAACTATTTCAAACCAGACTTTTAGTTGAGGCTTAGCCTCCTCAACCTGAGAGGGCTCTCTCACTAGTTTTAAGATTTTGAATTAAGGATTAGATGGCCAACTCTAGGAATAAATTGGATAAAAGTGTATAACTGGTTGAATTACTGATCAAAAAACATCCATTGGGCTATGGAGTCAAGGTATGTTTCAAAAAAACATAAAAATTAGCTTAACATGGAAGTCAGGGCATTTCAGAGTTTTAGATGTATCAGCAAAGCAGAAACACAGTGAATAAAACACAGTTTATAAACATATGAAGGAAGTTAGATCATTTTCCAATGAGTTCTAAGTAACATATGTTCATACCACTGCAAATAGGTAGATGAGGAAATCCATAGAAAGATCAAACACCAAAAACTCTTTCTGGATCCTAAGTAGTACAACCAATGTTTGTATTAAGATGAAAACACAGTCTGCTACAATAACACAGTTTGCTTGCTAATGAAAAATGCCAACCTTTAGCATTTCGACCTCATGTCTCTTATAGAGTCATCATTACAATCTTGGATTCTCTTATCCATCATGAAGAGAATTTGAATTTCTTAGATTGACACCTATTTACTACTAAAACAGACTATTAATTACATTCGACAGTTAACTGTCTCTTCTAGAAGTCCTAATACAAATAGGAGTAAAACTCCTTATTATGTCTAAACAACCTTATCTAGAACTTAAATAATATCTCTGACAGTTGTTCCTCCATATCTTCGACCTTGATGATGCCTGCAATCTTGTTATGTTATCATGCTGGTTCATGTCTTACTTGCCATACAAAACAGGGGACATGTTTCCTATAATTCAGCCTTTTCCTTCTTGATGATCTTCGAACCCTTTTTACTGGCAATGTTGACCTTTTGAGATAAGTGACATGTGTTGTCACCTCCATGGAACCATACTTTTCCACCTGTACAAAAATCAAGCCTTTGAAAAAGTAAAAGGAGAGATGGTATGGCTGCGCTATGAAATGAGTAGTTGTTTTCGTAGCGCAGAATTTGTATCTTTGTAAACCTCTCTCAATGATCCAATTTATTTTTCCTTGAGACTTGGAGTTTCATTTGTGAACCCTTTCCAACCACCACCAGCAACCAAATTCGGAAATGAAGCTTGTTTACCCTTCGAAACCCTTATAAAATGTTAAAAAATGCACCTACAGCAGTTTCGTAGCGTGCTACAAATCTGTTGTGTATATCTTTTTTACACAGTCTTTTCATAATCTTCAGATTTTAAGAGTATTTATAAACTTTTAATGATTTCCTTGATGTTAATAAACCTTAACAATCAAAATATTTCAACTTTGCAATGTCTTCGAAAAGTGATGTCTTTCCCAAAAACAAAATTGTATTAAGGATTTGTCACTTATTGTTCATGTTCTACCTCTGTTGTAGCTGAATTTCAGATTTTTTCAATTGAATTTCAAGATCTTCAATCTGAATCTTCAACCTTTTGTTAGTATCCCTTAAATTAACATTTATCCTTCTCACAAATTTAGCCTCTTTGATTACAGGAAGAGTCCAGGTAAAATATTGAGCTTCACTGCTGACTGTTTCAGGTTTTGAAACTCTTTCAAGCTCCCACAAAGCCTTAATTCTGTTGAAGTTTATCTTCTCAAAAACATGTGCTCTTGCTTTCTTCTTAAGTTTGGCAATTTCAAGGTTATCTAGTCTCAACTTTTCTTTAATTCCTTCATAGATGCTTTTTTCTCTTTGAGTGTTGAAAACTTTGTTTCTGTCACCTTCAGGCATTAGTGATGAAAGGTCTATGGACTTCTCATAATCATTTGAAACTTCTTTAGCTTTATCTAACTCCACATCCAGCCCTTGCAACTTTTATGAATTCCTAGTTAGAGGCCTTCTGGGCTTGAACACAAACTCTAAAATTTCATCATTAAAATCCAACATTTTGGAAGACTTGATTTTCTTAGATTTCCCTTCCTCCAAACTTATAAAATATGCCTGAACTAAAGGAGATTCCTCAATATCAATAGCCTGCAAAATGTCATTCAAACTACTCTTTAAACTTGGATCTTCTTCTGAAACCACAGTTTTTCCCTTTTCCTTTGCTATTTGACGTCTAGTCAATATTTTCTGGGCTGATCTACTGGTTGACTGTTCCTATACTGTTTCACTAACTTTACTTGTCTTCTTTTCTGCAGTTTGAGGGGTTTCTTGAATAATCACTGATGTTTTAATATTTGGCTCTTTCACTTGTTTTATAGGCTTTAACTTGACAAATCTTTTTGATCTTGTCTCTGCAGGGTCACTGATTTCTAATGATGATTTTTCTTTGGCCCTAGGGCTAATACTTGCTCCTTGTGTTTCCACCCCAAATCCACACAAAAACAAAAATGTAGAACATTCTCTATTTATCCTCTGAAGTTCATGTAAAACAATCAATTTAACTAGACCATGATGGAAAAGTGAAGTTTCACAGTATTGAGCTTTCATCTGCACTTTATCTGCCATCTTAGCTAAACTTTGAAACAAGAAGAAAGGCAAATCCGAAGAAATCATTCCAGTAAAATGCAACAAGAGTTTGAAATGATAAGAATATACTTTATGGTATCTTCCTTCACAGGTGAAGTACCTTTGAATGTTGTAGAGCAGATTAGCGTAGGTGTTCTTGATATAGCTTCTTGGCACTGCTTTAGTTAAATCTGTCTCTTCAAACCCTAGCTTCAGAAAAATTTTACAAGGTTCCATCTCAAACCTAAAATTTTTGAACCACCTTTCTTCTCCCCTTGGAATCTCTATCACTGATGATATAATTTCAGGGGAAATTGTCAAGTTTAGGAGACTAACCTTTGTATTCAAACATGTGAAATGAAGAGCAAACTTTTTTGTCACTTGATTATGACCTCCCTGCAATTTCTCACAGAATTTCCAACATCCTGCCTTCTTGGAGGCCTCCTCAACTGACTTATCTTTGGTTAGAGCCTCTATGATTTCAAGCTTTGTCCTTAAGCAGTGGCCTGACCTATGATTCTTTCTTTCCTCTGTCATCTTTTCCTTGAAATTCCTATGTGCTTTCTGAAAACCTGTAACCAACAGCCTCGCTTGATTTCAGAGTAAACTGCCTCGCTTGATAAACTGCCTCACTTGATGAATGACACTGCCTCGCTTGATGAATGAAAGAGAAGCTTTGGTTTCTACTTCCCATGAGCTTACCATTCGAAAGAGAGTATGCATCATATGTTTCTTGCATGAGACAATAAAACCAAAACCAACTCCTTTCAAATTTGAATATGACATAAGACAAATGACCTCAAACGAATGTTATGATGGCTATGAATGGTTGCATGTGTTGGAAAAGACTCGTGGCTGAAACCTAATCATGAATGATTAATGAAATTTTGGTGGATTTGATAACTGAAAAGACATGCTACGAATCCCTGATTTCATAGTGCGCTCAATGCAATTTCGGGGTTTTGCGTTACGAAATTAGCAACATTTTCGTAGTGCAAAAGCAGTTTTTTACACTCTTTGTGCTACGAAAAGGTGGTTTCATGGCTTAATAATAATAAAAATTCAAAATGATAAAAAATTTGACTCTCTAAACATGATATGAGATTGTCAAGGTGTGAAATAAAGTTGTTAGACTTTATTTTGTGAATGGAAATGAGACTCTAACCCTATCACTTGACCCCTAAAAACTTAACATGACTTCACACCTATCTAAAAACTATGACTAGGAACAAAGCAAGCTGTCCAAGTTTGGAAATTTTTTTATAGTGATAACAAGATCTATCCTTGCTCTCTCAGCGCAGATGGGGTGGCACCTTCATCAAATGGATGTGAAAACTATGTTTCTCAATGGAGTTATTGAGGAAGAAGTGTACATAGTATCCAGAAGGTTTTGAGATCTTTGACAGTGATTTGCATGTGTGTCGACCCAAAATAGCACTATATGGGATGAAGCAAGCACCTCATGCTTGGTACACTCGGATTGATAGCTATTTCATCGGGTTGGGCTTCACAAAAAGTGAAGCGTATGAAAACCTATACCAGATTGTGGTTGATGGTAAGCTCTTTATTATCGTAATTTATGTTGATGATCTAATTTTGACATGTGATGAGTAGCTGATACACTCATGCAAAGAGGATCTTGCAAGGGAGTTCTAAATGAAGGACATGGGTATCCTTCATTATTTCCTTGGCTTGGAAATATGGCAGCGAGATGGTGAAATTTTTGTTTCTCAAGGCAAGTATGCCAAAGAGATACTGGGTAAGTTTCACATGGAGAGCTGTAAACCCATGGACACTCCTCTTCCAGGAAATTGGAGGAAAGATGATACTACTTCTAGAAAGTAGTGGATACTACTGTCTATAGGTAGTTGGTAGGTTCACCGATGTACTTGGTGAACACCATACCAAACATTTGCTACGCAGTTAACCAACTGAGTCAAGCTATGGTTAAGCCGACCAATCTCTTTTGGAAGGTGGGGAAGCATGTCTTAAGATATCTCAGGGGCACTGCAGAGTATGGATTATGGTACAGATAGACAAAGGGAGTGAAGCTTCAAGTCTTCACAAATGAAAATTGGGCAGGAAGTCCATCAAACAGAAAGAGCACATCAGGAGGGATCATCAGCATAGAATCGACAATAGTTTCCTGGTACAGCAAGAAGCAGCGATCTGTGGCACTCAATTCAGCAGAGGCAGAGTACATGGCAGCAAGTCAAGCTGCATGTGAGGCCACATGGATGAGAAAGATCCTGGTTGGTTTTTTTAGTTCTCATATGGATTCGACATTGATACATTGTGATAACCAACGTTTCATTAAACTCTCGGTTAATCTTATGTTTCATGATAGGTCCAAGCACATAGACATCTGATACCACCATCTTAGAGATTGTGTTCAGAGACGCATAATGTTACTTCAGTACATTCCCACGAAAGATCAGGATGCAGATATTTTGACGAAGGCGCCCACTAGAAGCAAATTCGAATACCATAGAGGCAGGATCGGGGTGAAGGATAATCCCTTTCTTGTCGAGAGGGAGTGTTGAATTCCAACAAGAAATTGCAACACCTACACTAGTGTGGGTCCAAGAGGTCCAAGCAGCACGTAGACTAGTGTGGGACTACAGGTCATGTAGTGATGGGTCCTAGCGATACATTAGTGTGAAATTCAATTTATTTAATAAATTGGATATGTGGCAAATAGAATTATCCCTTAATTAAATTGGACAATAAAATATAATTTTATCTCATAATCACTTGTAAGAGTTAACCGAGTGTGATAAACTTAGTTAGCTCATGACTTTCGAGTTGAGGGTAGTTGGTGAGGCATGCAGATTAATTCTATTAGTTATGGTTCGAATTGCAGTTGGTGCATTATTTTAATGCATGTGTAATCAATTAACTCATATAGGTGAGTTAGATTTAGTTCAACTAGTTGTAACTTTTTGTTGCACTAGTGAGAGATCAAGTGAATTAAATATTATTTAATTCACAATCAGTGATCTAACATGCAACTGGTGATTTACTATTATTAGCTCCATGCATGTCAATTCCAGTGGAGACCCAGTTGAGCCAAAGGGATTTCCCATGATCCTTGCACAGTTTAGGAAGGCCAAACTTCCTAAAGAATAGGGATTGCATTCATCAGGAATTGTGCAAGCAAGGCAGGCTATTTAGAGGCTGAGAATTGGCTAATTGTTGGTCAGTTTTGTCCAAGACAGTGTGAGACAATTAGCTGAGTACATGAGACTCTTGTAAGAAGAGTGTATTGTAATTGTTTCATGTATCCATGTTGAATATACAATATAAAATAGTGGGGCAAGCTTTCCCCAAGAAATTATCTTTGTTGTGGTTTGATTTGATTCTTCTTTGCTTCATGTGATTGGCGATTCTATTTGATTTCCGCAATTGATTTGTAGAAGTGATTCAATATCTATCTTTAGTAAATTGTTAGATCGGATTGAATCCATGATATACATATTGGTTGTATAATTTCTACATTTTTTCAATTTGATCCCTTGTTTGAGTTGGGTCATACTTGAAATTAGGGTTTGCACTTTTGTGTATGATTGATTGCTTCAATTAGTTAATTTTGTTGATAAACTTTGCTAAGAACTCTTAAGGTGATGAATAAACCATATAATCTTTTTCACTGAAGAAATTTGGGTCATCGTTCTTGTATTTAGTGTTTAATATTTTGTGTATGATTTATTGTTTTATGTTGTTTACATATTTATTTCGCTAAATGTATTTGAAAATAACATCTCTAAACTTGTTTTAGAGTAGTTGAATTAGCTTTCCTTCTTGTGAGTTAGTTCCTTATAATACTAGACATAACTAATTTTCTTAGGGAAATGGACAAACCTTAAAACCTTTCTCTATTTGTTTGCTCACCCAAATGAATTGGGTCATACTTGTATAAATTTTATATATGATTGATTACTTTGTATTCTTTTTCTTTGAAGATAATGTTTATAATCTTATTTTGTGTATGATGTTGCCCACCGCATTGAATGAATTGATTTAATGTTTGTTGTTTACTCTATATGCATTGAACCAAGGGTTAGTGTTTTCTATATGTATAAATTATATAGAAACTCTATACCAATGGATTCAATCCGATCATGTACTAAAAGAAGATATTGAATCATTCTACTATATTTGCAGAATTTAGAACATGATCGCTCAATCACATGCAAGTAAGAGAAAGGAAATTATCAATCACACAACACAAGATGAATCTGGGGAAAACACCTGCTCAAAACCCCTCTATCATATATTGTATATAGTCAAAGAATCATGAAACAATACAATGTTTTTTCACATCAATAAAATCCTGCACTCTACCGATTGTCTCACTCTGATCATGCTCAAAATTGACTAGCAATTCTTAGGAAAAATTGACCAACACTTAGCCAATTCTCAACCCCTACTTAGCCTAGCCTTGCTCCCGCAGTACCTAGGCAATTAATCCTTATTAAATAGGATGATCAACCATCCTTGACTGCGCAATCCTTCATGAGCCTTCCTCTGACTTTATAATTGTGACCGGGCAATTTACTAATAATACAACTGATAATTAATTTCCCTTTAACCTCTATCTCAACTAGGTCGTCATTAGAATTGACATGCATGCAATTATTGATAGTGAATCATCAGTTATCTGATTGATCACTACTTGTGAATTAATTCTAATTTAATTCGCTAGACCTCTCATTAGCTCATGACTCAGTTAGAACTAGTTAAATTGATTACACATGCACCAAACTAATGCATTAACTGCAACTGTACCCCCAAAATAATAGAATCACTCTACATGCGTCACCTTTGACCCTCAAATCGAATTTCTTGAGCTAAATCAGTCTTTCTGACTTAGTTAACTAATACAACTCAGTCTTTCTGACTTAGTTAACTGATACAAGTTGTTATGAGATGAAATTATAATTTATTTTCTAATTTATTTAAGGGATAAATAAATTAGACGCCCACATTTAGTGCTAGTGTGTAACTAAATTCCTCACTCATGTGTGACTGGAATCCCACACCAGTTATGTGGTAAATTTTTGTCCTTTCTGGATGCCAATTTCACTGTTTCTTGTTGCAAATTTTAACACTCCCTCTCAACAAGAAAGGAATTCAATCTATCCCGATCCAGTACCTTTGTAATGTTCTACATGCAACACTTCTCTAGTGTTGTTTTCACATGCAACTCTTGAAACTAAATAGCCTCCGAACAACTGAATCAGTACAATGCATCTTTCATTAGAGTCTTCTGAGTGCCGCTAGCTACTGCACATGTCTACTGGACTCCCTGTGTTGCTGCTGACATCTGCATCTGTGCCATCTGCACTGCTATCAACTCTAATTTGCGCTCCAATAGCCGACATCTGTCACTCTGATTTCTGTCCTCCTGACATCTGACTGCATCAATCTAACCTATCGTTCCTGTTATTGTTGTACTGTGGGCTCATCGTAGCCAGGTTTGATCCATGAGACACACCATCTCAATGGACCCTGTCCAAATTTCTTGTTGGGATTAATTATGCACATCACCCCACCTCACACCTGCAGGTATTGGTGCATGTACTCTCTCTACCTTTCTGGCTCAAAATTTCAACCTAATGGAGGTCTCTTGTAATATCCCTTTTTTAGGGATATCTCTAAAACACAACAAACTCTAACCAGAGATGGACTGGGAGGGCGTTTACCAGATATTTCACCTCTGAGAAGAGGGTGATATTTGGAGGCTACCTGGCCCATTCCAGACTTTGTCTAAGAGTATGAGGAAAACACACCAAGTGGTATAGAACTAGAATGCCCGAAGATATAAAATAACAGTAATGCAGACATACAATAGCATAGACAGAATGTATAACAACTGCTCCAGAAATATAGAGAGAAAATGTTAAGCCATTTTATTAGAATGAGAAATATAATGAAGTACAATAGGTGATCAGAGTGATAGCACCTAGACTTGCTTGAGGCAAGTGAAGAAATACTCTCAGAATGGCTAAGAAATGGCTGCTCTCTGAACTGCGTCCCAGCTGCTAGAAAACTGCCGTGTAGCTGCTACTGCTGAAATGAACTGATGACTTGGGGCTGATCCCCTCATCGGAATGAGTTGAAAATATGGAATCCACCTTTACTCATCAACCACAGCAAAACCCAGAAATCATATCTGAAATGGCTGACCCCCGAAAATCACCCCCTTGGGGAATTACGCTGTCCTCCAAGGCTCTGCGCAGAGGCTGAATAGAAACCACTGAAATGCAGCCTCAAACTCCACTAAAATCCTCCAACAGGCAAAGGTTGATCCTTTGCTCAATCTCCAAGCTCAAAACCCCTGCAAGAAACTCAATTCGGAGCTCCCCTAGAATGGACTGCGTCCTCCCTCTCAAGACTGTGCAATCTCTGAATGCCTAGCTCCACAAGAAAACCCAAACATCAATCCTCCCACAAAACGATGATGAAACTACCTTGCCCAAGCAGGCACTTGAAGTCCCTCGGGGCTAAGGGTGAGATCTTCGATCGGAGACACTCGATGCACTAAACAGTGATGCAGATAGGCTAAACAGCCAGCATGATCAAGAAGTCGAAGTGAATAGCTCAAATGCATAAACTCGAATGAATCAAATGAGGATGCTCCTCCCTCTTTTATAATGTTGGCCTCCCTCCAAACCATAAGGCCCATCTTCTCAACGTAGCCCCCCTCTTGCCACATGCTCCTCTCCATCTGCGTAGTCTCTCCTAGTGCATACGTGGGCCCCCTCTCTACGTGGTCCTTGGCCCCCCTTGGCTCCCTTTAAGTTACAACGTTGTGCTACTAGGGAGTGGCTTTTATTCCCAAAAGTGAGTTATGTCCTCTCTACTCACCTTTTTATTTATAAATAAACTATAGATGGCAAAATTGAGTAAAATCGAATATTCCAATTAGCCATTGCTAATTAGGAACATTACAGTCTCCCCCGGAAAAATGTTGCTTGTCCTCAAGCAACTGAAGTGATGGATGCTGCAAAATTTTCTCACTCTCCCAAGTGGCATCCTCATCCGAAAAATTCTTCCACCTCACCAAGAATTCCCGGACTATCCTGCTCCGTAGCTGCCTCTCCCTGGTATCAATAATAGCCTCTGGCTGCAACACCAAATGCCCCTCATCATCCGTGGGTGGTAGCTCATCTGTCATTGTCACCTGCTGCCCCAGTGCCTTCTTCAGGCATGATACATGAAAAACGTTATGAATCTTGCTGCCTTGGGGCAGCTCCAACTCATATGCAACCTGTCCAATCCTGCGTATCACCCTGTATGGCCCATAAAAGCAGTGCTTGAGCTTTTCAGCTCCCTTCTGCTTCAATGACGACTGTCGGTATGGTTGTAATCATAGGTAGACCAAGTCCCCTACCTCAAACTGTCTCTCCACTCGGCCTTTGTCAGCATACAACTTTTGCTAGTTTTGCGTTGTAGCCATATTATCCTTGAGAGCTTGGAGAATATCCCGACTCTCTTGGATCCAAATCTTGGCTCTTGGAGCCTTGCTAGCACCAAACATCACATCAGCAAAAGATAAAGAATGATACCCATACAAAGCGTAGAATGGTGACATACCAATAGACATGTGATGTGTAGTGTTGTAGCACTACTCCCCCAGATGCAAACACTTCAGCCATGCTCGCTGCTGCCCACTGACATAGTTACACAAGTAGCCCTCCAACCACTTGTTAACTATCTCTGTTTGCCCATCCATATGTGGGTGATAACTGGTGCTCGGTGTCAACTCTGTCCCCACCAACCGGAAAATCTCCTGCCAAAATCCGCCCATGAAGTGGCTGTCCCTATCACTAATGATGGTCTTAGGAAGACCATGTAGCCCGAAAACCTCTATGAAGAATAGCTCGGCCACCTGTGTTGCTGTGTAGTGTGTAGATATGGTGAAAAAATGCACATACTTCATCATCCGAACAATGACGACAAAGATACAATCCTTTCCCTGCACCATGGGCAACCCTGTGAGGAAGTCCATCGAAATACTCTCCCATTTCCCCTCCGAAATGGGAAGAGGCTGCAATAATCCTGCGGGATGGCTCATCTCCCCCTTGTTCCTCTGGCAAGCATCACACTCCCTGATGTGCTGGAGTACGTCCTCCTTGAGGCCCTTCCATGAGAACCTCTCTCTAATGGCTCTGTAGGTTTTGGTAAACCCCTGATGGCCGACCAATGGTGAATCATGTGATGCCTGAAGTATATTCTTCTTGAGCTGAGATCCCTCAGTCAAGAAGATCCTGTCCCTGTAGTAGATGATCTCATCGACCACCCTGTACCTATCATCCGCCACCTGTCCATCCAGAACCTCACATGCAAACCTGTCCTTGGAGTACTCTACTAAAAGTCGAGCCCTCTAGTTTGTATCCAAGCTCATAAGAGACAACGTGGCTGGTCTACGTGAAAGGGCATCTGCTACCACGTTGTTATTACCCTTGACATACTCAATGTCAAAGTCATATGCCTGGATCTTACTGATCCACTTCTGCTGCCTCTCCTGTAGCTGCTTCTGCTCCAAAAAGAACCTGAGGCTGTTGCGATCAGTCCTCACCCTGAACCTGTTCCCCACCAAATATTGTCGGAATTTGGCCAATGCATGCATAATGGCCAACATCTCCTTGTCGTATATAGAATACAACCTCTCGTGTGGAAGGAGCTTTTGGCTCTCAAAGGCTATAGGGTGACCTCCCTGCATCAATACTGCGCTGATCCCCTCTCCCGATGTATCACACTCCAAAACAAATGGCTGCGTAAAATCCGGCAATGCAAGCACTGGGCAGCTGCTCATCACCTCCTTGAGCCTAACAAAGGCTCGCTGCGCTGTATCCGACCAACTGAATGCCCCCTTCTTCGTCAAATCTGTAAGGGGTGCAACAAGCTGTGAGAAACTCTTGACGAAATTCCTGTAATAAGTACAAATGCCAATGAATCCTTGAATTTCTGTCACGTTCCTCGGCTCCGGCCAATCTCTGATGGCCCTGATTTTCTCCTCTTGGACTCTCACCCCGTCCACCCCTATGATATGTCCCAAGTACAACATCTCCGTCAACCCAAACTCACACTTGGAGAGCTTGGCATAGAACTGCTGCTCCTCCAAAATGCGCAACACTGCCTCAATGTGCTGGAGATGCTCCTCCCAAGTCCTGTTGTAAATGAGGATATCATCAAAGAACACCAACACAAACTTCCTCAAGTGACTACGGAAGATGTGATTCATGCAAGACTGGAATGTCGTTGGGGCGTTGGTTAGCCCGAAGCGCATCACCAAAAACTCAAAGTGCCCATAGTGACACCTAAAGGCGGTCTTGGGAATGTCCTGCTCCCTCACGCGAATCTGATAGTACCCCGATCTCAAATCAATCTTTGAGAAGAACCGGGCTCCTCTCAACTCATCCATCAACTGATCGATCCTGGGTATAGGGTACCTGTTCTTCAGGGTCATCTTGTTCAAGGCCCTGTAGTCAATACACATCCTCAAAGTGTCGTCCTTCTTCTTCACCAACACCACGGAAGAAGCAAAAGGACTCGTGCTCGGCCGGATGTGCCCAAGAGCTAGCAACTCCTGGATGGCCCGCTCAATCTCATCCCGATAGGCTTTGGGATGCCTATAGGGGGTAGTAATCACTACCTGTATGCCTTGCTCAAGCTCAATGGTGTGCTCAAACCCTCGGTCCGGTGGCTGTCTTGGCGGAATATCCCCAAACACTGTGGCATACCTGTCAAGGATGGGTTGTATCTCTGGGTGCACCATCTGCACTGTAGTCCTTGCCTCTGATGCATGCAACTCCACTTCCCACTCTACGTCTCCCTTACGGAAGCCTTCATCCATCCGATGAGCCGAAACAGTCTGAGGCAGATATGTGTGCTGTCCCCGTATCTTCTCATGCCTCCATGTCTTCTCATCATCCCACTCCATCTCTAGGGCCTTTCAATCTGTAGTGACCTTCCCTAGAGTGATAAGCCACTAAACACCCAGTACCATGTTGGTGTCTGGAATATTGACCACAAAAAAGTGATCAGTCAGTGTGTAGGTGCCCATCGTCACTTATAACTCTGGAACATAACGAGCACACATCATGGTCTAATCTCCTGGGACCAAAATTGAAAATCCATCGAAGCTCTCAGTTTGAATACCTCTCCGCTCAACCATCTGTGCATCGATGAAGTTGTGGGTTGCCCCACTATCAACCAAAACTGATACTCGCTGGCCACGTACTGTCCCCCATACGTGCAACGTCAAATACTTGGGAACTCCTCGTAGTGCTGCAAGGGCTCCTCTGGTAGGTGCAAAAGTTGCACCACCTGCTGCTGGTGGTGGAGGTGGCAAAGGATCCTATGCTGCATGATTGTCTCCGACCTCCACGTCATCCCCCTCATCCTCTTCCTCGCTGCTCTCAGAGAAGATCTCAATAAAATGTGCTTTGCCGGCAGCACATCTATGTCCCGGTGCCCACGGCTCCTGACAGGTAAAGCACAACCGCTTCTTCCTCAGCTCCCTCCTGGCATCATCATCCATTTGTGCCCGTCCTATATTCCCCTTTGGAGGCAGAATCCTCACGTCCTTCCCCTTGGGCTAGAAAGCCTGTCTCTGGGGGTAAGGTGTCTAGGTCCTGGGTAAGGTATCATGTAAATCTCGGGTCCTACTAATAGCATCCTGGAGTGTGGCTGGTCTAGTAGATCTGACTAGACCTCGAAGTGGCTTTGCCAACCCCTCAACAAACATGTAGATCATCCGTGCCGCGGATAGATCTGGCACCATCACTGAGACCCGCAAGAAATCTACAATGTATGTCTCTGGGCTCCCGGTCTGTTTGAGCCTCGTTAGCTCAACAAAGTGTTGTTCTAGATCCCTCCGGTCAAATCTCTTTATCAACCTCCTGGTGAACTTGGCATATGTCGCTACTGTAGAATGTCCGAGTGTAACCATCCCATGGAACCACCAGTCCTGGGCCTCACCATCCAAATGTAATGTCGCCACCTTGATGGCCTCCGTCTCCGACATCTGGTTAAGATGGAAATATATATCCAGCTTCTCCACCCAAGACTTTGCCGAACTGTTTGATGAACCATCAAACGTAGGCAAGTGGAATCTGCTAGCTGTGCGATGGGTATCTCCATCATGATAATGTCGGTGCCCTCTATGATGGTCGTGGGGTATATTGTCCCGCTGGAGCTAAAAAAAATCTCTGAACGAGAGAGCATCCATGAACTCCTGCCCATAGGCCTGATACTCTGCAAAATAATCGCCCATATGGTCGGGCTCTGTCTCCTGCTGGGCTCCTGCCCCTGTGTCTGCTCCCAGAAAAGTGGGCATGGTAGAGTGTGTAGGTGCATGTGAAGCCATCTACTGAGTAGTATCACGCTGAGTAGCACCATGCTCCGGAAAATGGTGGGATGTACCCTATCCCTCACCTACCTGGAAAACCTGTGGGGTCTCACACTGTCTAGCCTCCATAGCGGTGAATCTCTGACCCATCACCTCAATATGTCTCGCTAGATCCTGTACCGATTTGAGGAGTGCCTCCCCAAACTGTTTTGCCTCACTATTATCTACCATCAGCTCTCTCTGCTCTGAATCTAGCACAGGCTCCTCCTTTTCTGTGTCCACCACCCGAACACAGTCTCCCTCTCCGTAGGTGTTATCCAACCTACGCTCAAGATCTCTGTACTTCCTACCTCTGTAAAAAATGTAGGGCCTCTTCCCTGGTGTCATAGACAACTAGCTCCACAGGCTAAGCCATAACTATGCTCTGATACCACTATAATATCCCTTTTTTAGGGATATCTCTAAAACACAGCAAACTCTAACCAGAGATGGACTGGGAGGGCATTTACCAGATATTTCACCTTTGAGAAGAGGGTGAGATCTGGAGGCTACCTGGCCCTTTCTAGACTCTGTCTAAGAGTATGAGGAAAACACACCAAGTGGTATAGAACTAGAATTCCCGAAGATAGAAAATAACAGTAATGCAGACATACAATAGCATAGACATAATGTATAACAAATGCTCCAGAAATATAGAGAGAAAATGCTAAGCCATTTTATTAGACTGAGAAATATAATGAAGTACAATATGTGATCAGAGTGATAACACCTAGACTTGCTCGAGGCAAGTGAAGAAATACTCTCAGAATGGCTGAGAAATGGTTGCTCTCTGAACTGCGTCCCAGCTGCTGGAAAACTGTCGTGCAACTACTACTGCTGAAATGAACTGATGACTTGGGGCTGATCCCCTCGCTGGAATGAGCTGAAAATCTGGAATCCACCTTTACTCATCAACCATAGCAAAACCCATAAATCATATCTGAAATGACTGACCCCCGAAAATCACCCCCTTGGGGGAATTACACTGTCCTCCAAGGCTCTGCGCAGAGGCTGAATAGAAACCACTGAAATGCAACCTCAAACTCCACCAAAATCCTCCAACAGGCAAAGGTTGATCCTTTTCTCAATCTCCAAGCTCAAAACCCCTGCAAGAAACTCAATTCGGAGCTCCCCTAGAATGGACTGCGTCCTCCCTCTCAAGACTGCGTAGTCTCTGAATGCCCAACTCCACAAGACAACCCAAACATCAATGATGCTCCTCCCACAAAACGATGATGAAACTACCTTGCCCGAGCAGGCACTCGAAGTCCCTCGGGGATAAGGGTGAGATCTCCGATCGAAGACACTTGATGCACTAAACAGTGCTGCAGACAGGCTAAACAGCCAGCGTGCTCAAGAAGTCGAAGTGACTAGCTCAAATGCATAAAATCGAGTGAATCAAATGAGGATCCCCCCTCTTTTATAACGTTGGCCTCCCTCCAAACGCTAAGGCCCATCTCCTCAACGTAGCCCCCTTCTTGCCACGTGCTCCTCTCCATCTGCGCAGTCTCTCCTAGTGCATACGTGGACCCCGTCTCTACGTGGTCCTTGGCCCCCCTTGGCTCCCTTTAAGTTACAACATTGTGCTACTAGGGAGTGGCTTTTATTCCCAAAAGTGAGTTATGTCCTCTCTACTCACCTTTTTATTTATAAATAAACTATAGACAACAAAATTGAGCAAAATTGAATATTCCAATTAGCCATTGCTAATTAGGAATATTACATCTCTGCTTGAGTTGACTCTTCCACTTGGTCTCCTCTTTGCTTCTCCAATTGTGGCTGCTCCACAACCTTCTGAGACTGCTTCTGAGGCTGCATGTTGAGAGATAATTGCTCCCTTTCAACCTCCAAGTCATTGATTACTGCTTTGCTACTCAAAGCTTTGCATGCATCCTCAACCTTGAGAGCATACAGGTTCTTGAATCTTTAACCAATCTGCTTCACCTGTCTTGTGGCTATGTTTTTAAGGAACGCATTTCCTTTTCTAAACATCGCCTCATAACCACGGTCTTCCAATATTGCTACAGAGACAAGATTCTTCCTCAGGCCTGGAACATAAAAAACATTTGCTAGTCTGAAAGGGGAGCCAGACTCTCTCTGAAAGGTAACTGTACCTATGCCGGTAGTGCTATACCTCCTGCCATCTCCAAACTTTATGTTATTCTGGAGGTCCTTCTCCTCCAAGTCACTGAATAAATCTCTATTTCCCGTCATATGGAACGAGGCACTGATGTCTAGATACCACGTGCATCCCATCACAGTGCTGGCCACGCATGCAATGAGAGTAAAATCAAGCTCGAAGTGTGAAGCCAATGCTTCACCTGCTGCAACTTCAGGCTCCTTCTTACTTGCCTTATTATGTGGGAAATTCGAAGCATAGTGCCCATGCTCGTGACAGTGAAAACATTTGATCTTGGACAAGTCTCCCTTTCCTTCTTCGCCTTGGGATTTATTTCCCTTGGCCTTCTCTCCTTTTTTGACCAATGCACAATCTTCTTCTTTGTTGGTTTTGGAGGTCCCGTCTCTAGTGCTCCGCCTTATCTCTTCTATTACCAAGTCGGACCACAAGCGCTCCTAGTCTGGTAACTTCTCCCTCCCATTCACAGAGTCTTGGTAACTATGCCAGCTCTTGTGAAGGCCTAGAAGTACTACGCTCATCAAGTCATCATTGAATACAGTCACACCAACACTTCCAAGCTCTCTCGACATTGAGTGAACTTCACCAAGTATATTGGTACCGTCTCGCCGTCCTCCTTCTTGATCTTTTTGAGCTTGTCCTTCAACGCCAACTTCCTTTGGTCGCTACTGTTCTGCAACAGATCTATCAAGACCTTCCACATAGCATATGGAGTTGCCTTCCCATGGAGACTTGAGACAATATGATCTTGAATTCCCTCTAATAATATCCTTCTTGCCTTTGCTACCTTTTTCTGCCATGCATCAAGAAGTTGGGCATCTACTGTTGCGAGCTTGGGAATATCAAAATCTATGAATTCCTTCAACTCATTGTCCTCCAACAATGCCTCCATCCTATCCTTCCATGCAATATAATTCGAATTTCCCTCGAGTGCAAATTCGAGTCTCAAGCCATTGAAAGACATCTTGATCTATTGTTGGATCTCGAAGAATAAATCTGCAAATTTGAACCTGTTCAAGACAAACTCAATTTCTTCTCTTCTATTGTGATTCTGCGCTCTGATACCATGTAGAAATTATATAGAAACTCTCTACCAATGGATTCAATCCGATCATGTAATGTACCAAAACAGAAAACTGAATCCTTCTACCGTATTTGCGGAATATAAAACACGATCGCTCAGTCACATGCAAGTAAGAGAAAGGAAATTATCAATCACACAACACAAGATGTATCTGGGGAAAGCATTTGCTCAAAACCCCTCCATCATTTGTACATAGTCAAAGAATCATGAAACAATACAATGCTTTCTCACACCGAGAAAATCCCGCACTCTACCAATCATCTCACTCTGATCCTGCTCAAAACTGACTAGTAATTCTTAGGCAAAATTGACCAACACTTAGCCAATTCTCAACCCCTGCTTAGCCCATCCTTGCCCATGCAATCCCTAGGAAATTAATCCCTATTAAATAGGATAATCAACCTTTCTTGACTGCGCAATTCTTCATGAGCCTTCCTCTGACTTTATAATTGTGCCCGGGCAATTTGCTAATAATACAACTAATAGTTAACTTCCCTTTAACCTTTGTCTCAACTGGGTCGTCATCAGAATTGACATGCATGCAACTATTAATAGCGAATCATCAGTTATCTCACTGATCACTAGTGAATTAATTCTAATTTAATTCACTTGACCTCTCACTAGCTCATCAGTTAGTTAGAACTAGTTAAACTGATTTTAACTCAATTAATTTGAGTTAACTGAGTACACATGCACCAAACTAATGCATTAACTGCAACTAGACCCCTAAAATAATAGAGTCACTCTACATGCCTCACCTTTGACCCTCAACTCGAATTTCTTGACCTAACTCAGCCTTTCTGACTTAGTTAACTGATATGAGTTGTTATGAGATGAAAGATCCTCAACTCGAATTTGTTGAGCTAACTCAGTCTTTCCGACTTAGTTAACTGATACAAGTTGTTATGAGATGAGATTATAATTTATTTTCTAATTTATTTAAGGGGTAAATAAATTAGACGCCCACATTTAGCGCTAGTATGTAACTGAATTCCCCACTCATGTGTTGTTATGAGATGAAATTATAATTTATTTAAGGGATAAATAAATTAGACACCCACATTTAACGATAGTGTGTAACTGAATTCCTCACTCATGTGTGACTGAAATCCCACACCAGTTATGTGGTCAATTTTTCTCCTTTCTGGATGCCAATTTCACTGTTTCTTGTTGCAAATATCAACACTATAAACAAGAAGCATAATCCCTTTACAATTAATCAATTATTAACATTAATTATTATGTTAATAAGAATTATTATTTTTATGAACATTTTATTAACGTAAAAACCTTTTTTTTGTTTTTATTTATTGTTTCCTAGTTATTTTTTATTTATCTATTACTCCCTTATGAAAGTTGATAGATTAATCTTTCCTTTAATCCAAATCTTTATCTTATAGTTATAAATGAATGATGCTCACATATTCTAGTAGTCTCCTCTGCATTACCAAACATGATCTTATAAAACAGATTAAAGGAATATGTATGTGATAATATGAAATGGATTATTCTGCAATTTATGAATTATAATATTACCTAAAACAATTAATTTTAAAAGAAAGAAAATAATATTGATCATATATCAACCACATTTGCTAATGTAATTGCGCTGAACTATTTTTTACTATATAACCATATAGAGAAAATCTTTTTGTTATTGCTTTTTAGAAACAAAATTTAATAAAAGTATTAATGTAATGTAAACATTTTAACTAAGTAAAAAAAATAAAAAAATAAGGAAATAAAAATAATCTTATAAAAATAAAATAAAATTGCCCATGGTATTGACTCATGATATTCATGTAGAAAGTAGCTTATTTAAAGGGGAAAATTAAATCAGCCTAGATCCATCTTAAATCCAAATCTCCCAAGATAAAAAAATGAAATTTCTTTGGTAATTTTTTTTTATCCCTCTCAACACTGAATAAATTTATAATTTAAAATAACTCTACACTAATTTATAAATATTAAAATAAACAAACTATTAAAATATTAAATATAAAAAAACTCAAATATTTACACATATACTAACTATAACAAATGCTCCAAATATTTATATTTACTTACAAATATACGTATAATATTCTTATATTATAAGTATAATTACGTAATAATTAGCTCATTGATAAACTTAGCCAAACTTCTTATTTCAATTCACAATTATGAACCAAATTAATCCACCAACTTTATAACATATTTCTGTAAATTATATAATAAGTTAAACTATTCCAAAATATTAATAAAGGAAGAAACCCAAGCAATCAAAACTTCCCAAATTGTTATTTTATTCTATAAAACTAGCTCCATGATATATATCTTACTCTTTTAAACAGCACAGGGGAAGGAGAGGCGAGGTTCGGGGTGTTTGAAAAGCAAGAAAAGGGACATATCACGTTAGTAAATGACCTTATCCCCTCTCATTTTAACCAGAACTCTCTCCAGAGTCACACCCCTGTTGAGAAAATGGCAGCTTCTTCATGTTATTTTGCGGCAGTGAACACCCATCTCAATCTTAATTACAGACTCAATTCTCTTCCTTCCTTAAGGATTCCATCTGTAAAAATATCAATGCCACCCAATTGCTCTGTCCAGCTGTCCCATCTTCTCGCTAGCAGAAACGTGTTCAGAATCACAGCATTAACTCAAGAAGAAACTCGAACTACAGAGCAATCAGAACCCGAAGAAGAAGAAACAAATGCAGAGCAACAGCCAAAGAATAACACAGGGCAAAACCCAGAAAATAAAGAAGCGTCATCTTTCAACAGAACTAAACTCTATGTGGGCAATCTCCCTAGGAGCTGTGACAATGCACAAGTTACTCAGCTCTTTCAAGAGTTTGGAACTGTAGAGTCTGTAGAGGTAATTCTCATATATATATATATATATATGTTTACTTGATAGCTCTTTTCTTTTTAAGGGTTTTTAGAGACTGACTTAGTCTATAGGGGCTCTTCTTAAAACGAAAGTTGAAAAGTGAATCTTATTGAAAGATGTCGGGTTTTAAACTTTCTGAGGTTGAGCATCTCGGTTTTAGTAGGATAGAATGTTAAGAGGGATATAATCGCAATTTTTTTTTTTTTCATATTTAATTTTTACCAGGATGGGTACCGAGGAAGTTTATACTGATTTCTAACAAACTTATTGGCCACAGGTCGCCCGGAATCAGGAAACCGGGCTAAGTCGAGGATTTGCTTTTGTCACAATGAGCACTGTTGTAGAAGCCAAGGCAGCCATTGAAAAACTGCAAGGCTCTGTAAGTGGCAATTTGGTTTTTGGATTGCTTTTTATTTTGTTTTTTAAATCATATAGGCTTGCAGATGCACTTTAGAGATTGAATTCCAGTTGCTTGTTCTATTTTGAAAATGAAGGACGTGGGTGGACGTGATATTATTGTAAACTTTCCAGCAGCAGTGCTATTCAAGGGAAAGAAGGGTGAGGACGCATATGTTGAGACTCCATACCAATTGTTTGTGGGTAACCTTGCCTGGTCAGTGAAGGAGGACACCTTGAGAGATTTGTGCAGTGAACATGGGAATGTCTTAGGCGTAAAAGTCGTTTATAATCGTAAAGGTGGAGTGCCTCGTGCCTTTGGTTTTGTTTCTTTATCCTCACAATCAGAAATGGAGGCTGCCATTGCTTCATTGCACGGGAAGGTAATTGATCAGACTTTATTCTTTCATTATTTTTTAATTTTTTTGAAGTGCTTAGAGAAGCATGCCCTAACATGATCCAAAGAGTAGACTTCTTTCAGTGTAGGTGTTAAGTGTGAGAGGTATCTAATACTATCTATTGTGCCAAAATAACCTGGGACCACGGGGCCTGATCCCCTTTGAAATTCAAACTCATGCTATATAGGTGGGGCAGACCACAGCCAGAAGGGAACACTTCGTCCACCTCATTAGTGAACCAATGGCCTGTTGGCACAGTTTTAGAATTTGATTTTTGTAGGTTGACAGAAGTTGAATATATGATTCCACGCTACCAAAGATTGCTCCTGTGTCGAGTCAAAACTAATCAGAAAGATAAAAAAATTATGGAGAAAAGCAACATGGTTTCAATAGTTCATTCATAACATTTACTGCATCCTGTAATAGGAAATAGAACTTACTGTTATCCTCTGCTTTCCATCATTATCTTCTGTCCGTGCTCCTTGGAAATTTTCAACTATCTAACGTGGTTAGGCTGCTATTATGTAGAGGGACAATCTGCTTTGTCCAGCATTTTCAGTACCTGATGCTAGTTGTGTCAACATTTTTCATTGAACTAAACTTCATGTTCTATGATGATGTAGGAGTTTCATGGAAGAAATCTGGTGGTGAGACAAGTCAGAGCAACGAACAAAGTATGATCACATGTGCCTATTCCTAAAAAAGTACTGCTTTTCATCAGACACTCTTTTTGTAAAGACTATATAATTAACTAAGATCTTTAGAAGATGGTGCATAGGATCATTTTATCCTTGTGATTGAAATTCACGGTTTAGTATTATACATGATTATCAAAGGCAAAAGGTATGGTGTGTACTCTTTGTCGACTGCATTTGTTCCCTGAGAATTTTGCTTATCATATGTAGTGCATAAGGCTTCGACTGATAGTAGGCATTCATTTGCAACCAGAGATAGTTACAATACTGAAACACGGCTGGTTTGAAAATAGAATAGTTCTTGAGAGCAATGGCTGTGGCTTGTTGCGTACCCTACCAGAATTCCTGCAAATACTTATGTAAAAGCAAACACCATCATTAAACGTTACTCTGAGAGTGGAAGAGAAAGGATACTTACATAAGATGACCTTATATGAGACATGAAACCATTAAAGCATAGCAGTCAAAATAGCAGAAATTAGAATTCAGTCATCAGTCTGCACTACAAAAAACAGAAGAAACTATTTTACTCGCTCATAATTACCTAGTTGAGGGATGAGAGAGGGAGCAAAACTGACGGTGAACTCCAAACCTATGTCACCCGGTTCGGGTTCGAATTCGAGTTCAGCAATGATTAAGTTTGATTTGAATTCAAAGTTTCCGACGAGTTTTGACATTAAGTTCGACTATACATATCTCTCTCTCTCTCTCTCTCTCTCTCTCTCTCTCTCTCTCTATATATATATATATATGACATAAAATTATCAAAAAATAAAAGATAATCAATATACACATTTGAGTAAGAATTCTGATTAGTAAACATACATAAATAACTTAATTGTAGTAACCTCTAATTATCAATGACATTAGTTAAATATAAACATACACCATAGTAGTTTGCAAATGCAAAAAGAAATGGCATAATTTTCAATATTCAAAATTTAAAAGAACGTCTATACTGTCAAATATTTGCAATCTCTGAAAAAATCACAAATTAAAACATAATCAAAATTTAAACATACAAATTACAATACAACTATATTGCAAAATCTTGGAGAACATATTCAAATTTCAAAATTTAAAAAAGGAAGTCAATCATGGCAAATAGTTATAATCCATAAGCATAAACTTCAATTTCTTTCAACAAATTCGACTTTAGGTTCAACTTGAGGTTCAAATTCGATCAGGTTCGACTTGAGGTTCAAATTCAATCAGGTTCGACCTTCGGGTTTGGATTTCAGGTTCGACAAACCTGATTGAAACTGAAATTTTATTTTGGGGTTCACCGAATTTCGAACCTCAAGGTTCAATTTTGGCGAACCTTGTGACATTGCTCCAAACTATAAACACAAGAATGTTGTTAAACATAATGTCCTGCCTAATTTCAAATTTGTTTTGCGATTGCACATAACCTTATTTTTGTTATCTATTGAAGGTGTCCACACTTCTCTAAATCCTATAACTTGCTTGATGGTATTCTTGTTGAGAAATCTAGGGCATCATGAGTTAGGTGATTTCTCTTTAATTAGTAATTGCTTGTGAGTGCTTTTTACAACTTTAGATTAGGATCTTCTTCTACTTAGATTATTAGTGTTTTTCTTTATCAAACAACTACCAATGCATGAACATAAATAAACAAGAGACACAAAATGTAGGCTATGAGCCAGGGCCAAAACCTTTCACTCTTTCAGAGGAAAACCCGCACACATTCTTCTTATAGAGATTCCAAGTGACGAAAACCAAGACCAAGACCCTTGACCTATTAACCACTCCAAGAACAAGACACTAGTTCTCTTGATTGTCCTCTGCTCTTTTCTTCTTGTTGACTCCTCTTTCGATTTGACCTTCTTAGCACTGAGACATCATCATTATCGAGATCTTGTCACTGACATGACATCGAGATCTCCTTACTATAGTTGCACCGAAACATAGATATAGTGGCAGTATTAGACAAACTGTGGTCTCTGAGATCTATTCGAACACACTGAGATGGTCATCAAAACTATGATGGCAACAAACTCTTATGGCGCCGAGATTGTAAGAGATCTGAACCGAATCATAGCATAGAACTTGTATTCTATTATAGCACTACATCGAACTGTGGTCTCCATTATAGCACTGAAATGTAGCTTATATGTACCCTTTGTCTGAACTGTGTTTCTTTGCTTTACCACCGAGACTCTTTCTCAAACATCCGAACTCTTGTTTCTGTGATTAGCCCTAAAATATCCTCGCTGTTCCTTCATCATTGATCTGAGTTCCTTCTGTACTTTGACATCCAAACTTGTCTCCTTTCTTGTCACTGTAACTGTGATCCAAATTTCAGAGAGATAGAATCTGTTTTTCTGTCTCAAATGCGAAGATCCTACACGCATATATATAGTTGTTGTCCCATATAAATAAGCCGACTTGTGCATCCGAAGAGGTTTGTCTCTATTAGGTGAGTCGACATGAGAGCTTCTTACTTCATCTTGAAGCTGACATGTAGAGGAGTAACACATGCTTGTCTTGGAGGGCTATTAGACAATCCTATAGACTTAAATACATTTGTAACATGCCCAAGAAGGGTTCTTCATACATGACATTGACTCTGTTTGACTTTTATGACAAATCCTAAGGGCTCTCAATGGGAGCCATCTAAAAATAAAATCTCTTGCTCATGAAACCCATGAAGCAAGTATACAATCATTTTATTTTTCCATCTTTACATCAATTACATAAAAATCACAATTACATATGTCATTATGAAGATCGAACCTAGTTATACTTTTCAACACTCCATCTTAACTAGGGAGGTATTCATAATGGTACTTGGTCATTCTCAATTTGAAGAATTTCTCATAAGAAGAATGGGTTTGGTAAGCCATTTGTATAGCATCATATCAACCATCACATAGCAAGGCCTTGACTAACAACTCTATCTCTCCACAAGATCTGAGCTCAATGTTGGTGAGACCAATAATTTATAGACACTCTCATCATTGTCTCTCCTGGAACATACCCCACCCGGGTTTTCAGGGTGTTTTCCATAAGGGCTATTCTTATCTTGGATTCCCAGTCCTCAAAGAATATCGTTCCTCTACGACTGCTCTTATCTTGGATGCCCTATCTCATCCTCAAAGAGCATCGGATGCTAAATGATTACCCAATCCTCCAGTCTGTCTTTGCAAGTGAAGACCTTAATGATGTGTCTATCTCTCCCTCTTAATTAGGGAGGACATATCTATTCCTATAAAGGAGTGTACTCATTCCTACAGAAGGAATGTACCTAACCTCCCTCTTGGCATTGGAATTTCCAAGTTTCTTCCAAGCAAGAAACTTGTTTCCAGGCTCCCTCTTAATTAGGGACCTTCAACAGCTCCTCAGGTGGAGATAATGGGACTCCTTTCTTCGATGTCATGAATTTCTTCTTCGTTGTGGAGTCTTCATCTTTTGGGACTTCTTTATAGGGAACATACCATCCATCACTTTCATCCATGAGTCAGTCATGTCATCATTCCTTTCATTAGAAGGCGATCCATCGGTCTACATTTGGCCTTGCTTCATGTCATGTTGCCTTCTTCATGCTGTCTCTTCTTTTGGAGGGATCTTACATCCTTTTACATGGTCCTTGTAGGAATACATCCACAGTTCTTCCCTTGGCAGTCCTGCATAAGCCCATCCAGATATTTGTTCAAAAATAAGAAATGAACACTTAAATAAAAAATTACCTTTGTGATGGTCTTTCATCATGACATCTTCCTGTTAGCAATGAGCATCATCATCCTGCATACATGTTGACATATCTCCCAAAGATATCCATTGTCAAGGGTCTCGATCTTTTTCCAAACTTCCATCAGAGTCTTTATATCTTTTCGGGAGATTTCCTAGTCAAATCGTCTTGGTCTTGGATGTTGAATGCCTTCTTCCATGGTTGCATAGTCTATGGTCTCTTCCTTTCTTTCTTCACACAAGACATTCCCAGGAACTTCCAATCAGAGTTTTTCCAATCACTGTCAATCACCTCATATTCCATATGAGGACATATTATGTTGATTTCATCTAGTGTAATCCATGCCTTCCGACATCTTTTCATAGGAGGAGATTCCCTTTCCTTTGATCATGCTTCTCAAGATAGAGCAGTGATCCCTGTTACCTGCAACCATACAACATGACTTTATAATATCGAATACATACCTCATTTACCTTTAGGTCATCTAGGCTTCTTTCATCAACTTCCTTGATTGAAAAGAGCTTCAACCCCTTGATCTGCTTCATCTCTTATGTCATTATACCATCATCTCACTAATTCCACAAGTTGGAGTTCCTGATGAAACACTTGCTTCCTCTTTAGATCGGTGAACCCTTCGATGAGGATTCCATCAGAGAATCTTGAGGATCTTACATATCCCTATCCAACAAATGTTTCCTTTTTGGCTTGATGTATGATGAGACTTTTCCTGGATGACTTCTCCCTTTTTCCTATAAGTGTCACTTGGGCTTTCAATGAGGTTCCCAAGAGCTATATCCTTCATAGTTGAATGTTAGGAACATCCTTCATGTTTCCTATGGTGATGTCACGAGCTCTTACTTCTAATGCTTTTCCTCTTCCTTGTACTTCCTTGTTATTTCCCTCTTTGAGCTTAGGGCAATCTTTCCTATAATGCTCATAGCATTGAATTTTAGCTATGTTCTTCTTTCCTTTTGACAAATGTCTTAAGTACTTTTTGCCCTCAACCTGTCTTCTTCTATCTTGCATAGAAACCACAAGTTGTTGAATGGGATAGCCTTCTTATCCTCATAGACATTTGTTACCTTGTTCATTAGTTAGTGTATTTAGAACAATGAGGATTATCTCCTTATCTGATATCATCTCTCCTAGATCTTGCAGTTGAGATCTTATGAAGATATCCCTTCATCCTTTGATACCTTCAATTTGTGTAGATCAGATCTAAGTGATATGGCCTTTCTTATTGCATCTTCAGAGAATAGTTCTACCAGCTTATCATATATCTCTTTTGATGTCTCCAATCTTGCTATATGGGGAATGAGGAGACCTTTGACTGATTTCATAAGAATCCTTTGAGCCCTTTGATCCCTTTCCATGTATTCAAATAATGCTTGACCTTCGGATGGTTTGGAGACTTTTCCATTGTTATAATTAATGACTTCACTTTCTTCGAGGACTATGTCTATCCTCCTTTTCCATGAAAGGAAGTTCGATGACCCAACCAACTTACAGATATCCTTGCAAAACGAAGTCATTTTTACTAGATTAGATTATAGAATAAAAGATACTTACTTGACAAGTGAAGATGAAATCTTCAACTTGATCCCTTTGATGGTGGTTGATGAAGATGTATTAGTGCCCTTTTGGATGATCTTCTTCCAAATGAAATCCCTTCTTCAATAAAAGGAGATTGCCCCTTTTATGACAACGCCTTTGATCTAGCTCCCTTGGATGATGGTGATTGATGAGGATGTCTTGATGCTTCCTCAGTTGATCTTCTTTAGGGATAAAGGAGGGGCCCTTGCTTCAATGCGAGGGAACTTGCCTTATAACCTTTTGAAGATGATGACAATGCCTTTAGCATTCTTTGGATAACTAGCCTTCAAGATACTTTGATTTTTTCGGTGGTGAATGAGTGCAGATCAGAAATGCTTTTAGGGTTTCGACTTTCTCCAAGATGATGTGATCTTAGCCCAAGAAATGCTTCACTTGGATGTTTATACTTTGGGCTACCTTGCATTGTAGATCTCTTCAACTTGATGACGGTCTTTGTGGTCTTTTAATGATGTCTCTTTGATTAGATGCCCCTTTTCTTGACCTTGTAACCTTACCTCTGAGAGTCTGATACCATGTTGAGAAATCTAGGGCATTATGAATTAGGTGATTTCTCTTTAATTAGTAATTGCATGTGAGTGCTTTTTACAACTTTAGATTAGGGTCTTCTTCTACTTAGATTATTAGTGTTCTTCTTCATCAAACAACTACCAATGCATGAACATAAATAGAAAGAGATACAAAATGTAGGCTATATGCCAGGGCCAAAACGTCTCACTCTTTGAGAGGAAAACCCGCACAAATTATTCTTATAGAGATTCCAATTGACGAAAACCAAGACCAAGACCCTTGACCTATTAGCCAATCCAAGACCAAGATACTAGTTCTCTTGACTGTCCTCTGCTCTTTTCTTTTTCTTGACTCCTCTTTCACTTTGACCTTCTTAGCACCGAGACATCATCATTACCGAGACCTTGTCACTGACATGACACCGAGATCTCCTTACTGTAGTTGCACCAAAACGTAGATATAGTGGCAACATTAGACAAACTGTGGTGTCAAAGATCTATTCAGACACAATGAGATGGTCATCAAAACTGTGATGGCAACGAACTCTTATGGCACTGATACTGTAAGAGATCTAAACCGAATCATAGCACAGAACTTGTAGTCTATTATAGCACTGCACCGAACTGTGGTCTCCATTATAACACTGAACTGTTGCTTATATGTACCTTTTGTCCGAACTGTGTTTCACTGCTTTAGATCTGAGACTCTTTCTCAGACATCCAAACTCTTGTTTCTATGATTAGCCCTAAAATATCCTCGCTGTTCCTTCATCACTGATCCGAGTTCATTCTGTACTTTGACATCCGAACTTGTCTCCTTTCTTGTCACTGTAAATGTGATCCGAATTTCAGAGAGATCGAATCTGTTTTTCTGTCTCAAATGCAAAGATCCTACACGCATATATATATAGTTGCTGTCCCATAATAATAAGCGAACCTGTGAACCCGAAGAGGTGTGTCTCCATTAGGTGAGCCGACATGAGAGTTCTTACTTCATCTTGAAGCCAACATGTAGAGGAGTAACATGTGCTTGTCTTGAAGGGCTATTAGGCAATCCTATAGACTTAAATACATTTGTAAAATGCCCAAGAAGGGTTCTTCATACATGACATTGACTCTATTTGACTTTTATGACAAATCCTAAGGGATCTCAATGGGAGCCATCTAAAAATAAAATCTCTTGCTCATGAAACCCATGAAGCAAGCATACAATCATTTTATTTTTCCTTCTTTACGTCAATTACATAAAAATCACAATTACATATGTCATTATGAAGACCGAATCTAGTTATACTTTTCAACAGTTCTAATATAGGCAGTTAAAATTTATGGTCATTCTGTCCATTGCTTGATTTTGTTTTTCATAAAATACATTTTGTATTAATGATAGAGAAGAAAATTACAACACATCTAGTAATTGTGCCTGTAATGTCCTCTACAAATTGATGGGCTAATGAATGACAGAATAACCTATCCGACCTCGTAGGCTATAGTCTTGATAAAGGGGTATTGTGCAAAAGTTGTGTTGACTGAGGCAGAAAAACCCAAAATTGGGGGTTGCACCCACAACTCACATTTTGGAGCCCATAGTGAAATCTATAAATAGAGAAGAGTTGAGATGAAATCAATCATCATCAATTGTGGATCAAATACATCTGTTTTCTTGAGCCGTGGATTTGAGGGTTTTAAGACCCCATTGCTCCTACTAATTTCGATGGTGAAAGATTCCACCCTAGTTAGTAATTTTGTCTTTATCTTTTTGATTTTGTTCTGGCAAACACGGAAACCATCTATTTGAAGATAGCGAAATCCATGGTGGAGAAATCTGAGGTAAAGGCAAATCGAACTCATGTAAGTCTAGACGGATTCTTTGTAGCAGGCCGAAACTTCTTTGAAGCAGAAGGTTGACACTCCTAAGGCATTCGGGATTCTTCTGAGATCAATAGGTAGAAACCTCTGAGGCAACTGAAAATTCCCTGAGGCAACATGCCGAATTCTCTGAGGCTGGCTGAAACCCCTTTGTAGCTGAAGTTATGCGAAGTCCTCCTGAGGCAGACCAACATCATTTCAAAATAGTCAGAGAGTTCTAATCATGAACAAAAGTTCTTCAATCAAATCTTCCTGAGGTTTTTCGGTGGACTGTTTAGAGTCTGTGGCATACTAGAACCTCCTGAGGTAATCAGATGGTGGATTCAACAGATCCTGGAGCAAAATTCAATCATCCTCTCTTACAGACAATCAACATCCTGAGGAAATTCAACTTGTCCAGTAATCCTAGGTTAAATGTTCTGTGGTCAGAACTTGCAAGGAAATACAAGTTGTGTATTACTTTCAGTCTGGGGATTTGTATAGACAACTCAGGTCATTGGTAGATAGGGTACAATTGTTCATTGTTTACATTCTGTTGAATTTGGAACTTGTTGTTGATTGGTTGAACTACAATAATTGTGTTGGATGGACTATCACATTATATGTTTTTAAATGAACAATGCTATTGGTGTAGATCATGTCATACTGTACTACTGAATGAGTTGTTTGTTTCATTACTGAATGCTTTTTATTGGAAACCCTATTTATTTGAAGCAAACCCTAGAGAAAAATTTCCTTAGGATAACACAATGGTATTAGAGTTGTGGATCCTGCTAGCTGTGAGTATATGAGTTTTGCATGCTTCTAGAAGATACAAGCAATGTCATAGTAAGGAGAAAAAGGAACACCCATCATTCAACCATGGGAGACAGAGGGAAACAACAAGGACAACAATTGATTCAAGGGCAACAAGAAATAACCTGGGTGTTAGCTCAAGGACAACAACAATTAGCCCAACTAATGGCTCAGTTCATAGGGACCTCAAATGTTGCTGGAAAAAAAGCTAAAACTACTGAAGGCAGTGGTAACAATAATCCTGGTCCCACTGTATGCACTAATATTAGGATAGCCAGCATAAAAAGCTACAAATTGTTACTTCCTCAATTTTTAAATAATCAAGCAATGACAAACCGAGTAGCAAAGCAAACTAGAGTCTTTGGTGAGTACCCCCAGGAATATGCAACACAAGGGATGATACACAGGCTGTCTTGACTTTTCAAGAATTATGCGACATCGAATACAGGAACATACCTAGGGGGCTACAAAATTTTGACCTAATGTGTAAGGTAACCAAGCCATCCCTCCCTTCTTTTGATTGATTCTCCAAATGTTCAGCAAGGGCTTGAGTGCAAAAATTGGACACCTATTTTCGGCTCAATCCTATGATAGAAACAAACGGTATCCAATTTTCCACACTACACCTAGAAGAAGCAAATGAATGGTGGCATCATGGACTGGTTACGTAAGGGCATGTAAACATCACTTCCTATGAAGAATTTATGCAGAGGTTGATAGATTGATTTGATTGGAAAAACCCTGATATACACTTCATAGAGTTGGCTCAAATCAAACAGACAGGATTACCAAAAGAGTTCATTGTGGAATTTGAATGAATCGTAGTCATGGTAACATACATATCTGAAGAAAGTTTAGTCATGCTTTTCACGGAGGCCTTATTTGAACCCCTACAAGGCTGGGTAAAGGCATTGAATCCCGCGATCCTTCAAGAAGCCATCAAGAAGACTCAAGATATGGCAAATGCAACAACCAAAACTAAGGCTCCATCCAAGCCTTTCATCCCTCAGAAAGATAAGGATAAGAAACCCTTTAGCACGACTAGCCCAAAAGGGACAGATTGGATGATGAAACCCAAAGTGAACTAAGGCAGAAGAAACTTTTTTTCACTTGCAAAGAACTGTGGGAACCAGGACATCGACGTTTAGGCAAAGGGGAAATCCACTATATTGAAGTAGTCTCCGACAATAAGAGTAAAGAAGAAGAACCCACCCCAAATGATGAGCCTAGTAGTCCAAAGAAAGAACAAACCTATGAGGAAGCTAAATAAGAGGAAAAGCACCACGAAGAGAAGAAACCTCGACTGCAAGTTAAGATTGCGTCTCTATAAGGAACCTCCACGTATCACACTTTCAAGATTAGGGGAGTTATTAAGGGACAATGCATCACAACATTGGTTGATGGATGAGCTACACACAACTTCATTGATGCAACATTAGTGGCAAAGAGGGGGCTTCCCATAGAAGAGTTCGAAGGCCTTAATGTGATAGTAGTGGATCTACATTTGAGTAATTCAAGGTTTGAGCATAACACTTGGTAATTACACTTTCACTAGTGATTTTTATGTAATATGTCTTCTAGATATTAATGTAGTGTTGGGAGTTCAATGGTTATACTCGTTGGGAAAATTCACTATGGACTACCAAGCAATGGAGATGGAATTCAAAGCATCAAATGGTAGCAAAGTAGTATGGAGAGGCATGGCAAATGGTAGCCCACAAGTTGTTTCTAGGAATGGAGGCCATATTTAGGTATGGAGATGTAGCGTATGTTGTAGAATGCATGATTACAAGCCAAAAGATACCCAGTAATAACAACCCGCAGTACAAAGCAGACATTCAACAAGTACTGGACAAGCATGGCTAGGTATTCAGTGATATTCCCCCATTATTTCCTTCTAAAATAGGATTTGAACATACTATAGAGTTGGAAGAAGGGGCCAAACTCGTAATCACCACACCATATCGACACCCAAGGAAATTTAAGGACGAGATAGAAAAGGTAATCCAAGAATTGCTAGCTATGGGCCACGTCAAACCGAGCTCAAGTCCATTCGCTTTGTTAGTGGTTCCAGTTCAATGGAAGGATGGGACATGGAGAATGTGTATTGACTACCGAGCACTCAACAAAAAGACCATTAAGAACAGGTACCCTATTTCCAAGATCGATGAATTACTGGATGAATTACACGGAGCGGTATATTTTCCAAAATTGAACTATGATTAGGGTATCCTCAAATTCGGATTCGTGAGCAAGATGACCCTAAAACAACATTTTGATGCCACTATGGACACTTTGAGTTTTTGGTCATGTCATTTGGGCTAACTAAAGTAGTATTGAGAGGCATGGAAAATGGTAGCCCACAAGTTGTTTCAAGTAATGGAGGCCATATTTAGGTATGGAGATGTAGCATATGTTGTAGAATGCATGATTACACGCCAAAAGATACACAGTAATAACAACTCGTAGTACAAAGCATACATTGAACAAGTACTGGACAAGCATGGCTAGGTATTCAGTGATATTCCCCCGTTATTTCCTCCTAAAAGAGGATTTGAACATACTATAGAGTTGGAAAAAGGGGCCAAACTCGTAATCACCACACCATATCGACACCCAAAGAAATTTAAGGACGAGATAGAAAAGGTAATCCAAGAATTGCTAGCTATGGGCGACATCAAACCGAGCTCAAGTCCATTCACTTTGTTAGTGGTTCTGGTTCAAAAGAAGGATGGGACATGGAGAATGTGTATTGACTACCGAGCACTCAACAAAAATACCATCAAGAACCCTATTTCCAAGATCGATGAATTACATGGAGCGGTATATTTTTCCAAAATTGACCTACGATTAGGGTATCCTCAAATTCGGATTCGTGAGCAAGATGAGGCAAAAACAACATTCTGATGCCACTATGGACACTTCAAGTTTTTGGTCATGCCATTTGGGCTAACTAATGCCCTCGCCACATTCCAATCTTGCATGAACAACATCTTCAACAAGCAGTTAAGGAAATTCTTACTAGTTTTTTTTGACGACCTTCTCATATACAACATGACATGGGAAGCTCACTTGGGACATCTAGATAAAATTTTGAGCATAATGCAACAATAATCACTTTATGGCAAGGCATCAAAATGCGAATTTGGAATGACGAAGATTCTTTATTTGGGACACTTAATTAGTGAGAAAGGAATGCAGGTACATCAAGAGAAGATTCAAGCAATATTGGACTTGACCTACACCCAAGAATCTGATCGATTTACGAGGATTTTTAGGAATTTGCAGCTATTACTGACAGTTTGTCAAAGGTTTCTCTCAACTTAACGCACCATTAATAGATTTGACAAATAAAGGAGTGTTTAGGTGGATGGAGGAATCAAACAAGACATATAGTAAGCTTAAGAAAGTAATGAGTTAATGCCTTGTGCTGGCACTTCCCGACTTCAGTCAACCCTTTGTATTAGAATGTGATGCATCGGGAGAAGGAATAGGAGTATTTTTAATGCAAAAGGGCCATCCAATTGCATTTGAAAGTTGGAAACTCTAGGACTTAGTGAGACTGTACTCCATATATGACAAGGAAATGCTGGCTATTATGCACACCTTGACAAAGTTCAGGTAATACTTGGTGGGAAACAGGTTTGTAGTGAAGACAGACCACAATAGCTTGCATCATTTCCTGGAAGAAAAATACCTAAACGAAAGACAATAGATGCAGGTGAGTAAGGTCCACGCTTATGATTTTGGTAGGGAAGAAGAATATTGTGGCTGATGCACTATCTAGAATACCAACAACATGTTCCCTCATGGAACTTATAATAGACTGAAAGGATCATCTCTAAGTGGAATACTCCAAGAACAAGTTTGCCTATGTGCTGACGGATGAACTCATTCAAGATGACATGTACAAAATAGTCGATGATATTATTTACTCAAAAGACAGGATATACTTGGTCCCTTAATCCACGCTCAAGGAAAAGATCTTGAAAGCTACACATGACATACCATTAGTAGGACACCAGGGATTTTTCAAAACTTACCGACAAATCAGGGAACAATTTTCATGGAAAGGTCTCAAAGATGACGTGTTGAAATATGCGAAGGAATGAATGACATGTCAACAAAATAAGGTTTAGCACATGCACCCTGACAAATTACTTCAACCTTTACCAATTCCAGAGCAAAAATGGGAGAGCATCTCAATGGAATTCATCACGGAACTACCCAAAGCACAAGGCAAAGATTGTATCTACACCATGGTTGATAGATTGACAAAATTCACACATTTCTTTGCAATCCCAACTGATTATTAAACCAAACAGGTAGCAAAATTGTTCTTCAAAGAAGTCTTTAGACTTCATGGACTACCTAAAAATATAGTCCGCCATTGGGATAGTCTATTTATGGGTGCATTTTGGCAGGAATTTTTTAGGCTAGTGGGAATAGAATTAACCCTTGGCACTAGTTACCACCCACAAACAGATGGTCAGATAGAGATCGTGAATAAGTGGATTGAGGGATACTTGCATAATTATGTGACTGGTTGACAAAAATCATGGATTAAATGGTTGTACCTCGGAGACCATTGTTACAATACCACTTATCATTTATCTTTTGGGATGACACCTTTCAGAGCATTATATGGTTATGGTTCACCATCCTTTATCGATAGGGATTTTGGAGTTAACAAGGTCCCAACTGCGAAAGACCTAAGTCACAGGACACGTTCTAAGGGGTCCCATGTCTTGTATTTAAGGCCTTGTGTCTTGTATTTCGCGTGTCGTACATGACACGACCCATCAAATGTGTTCGACACATTTCTCAACATGTCCTAAAATCATGACACGTGTTTGGGCCGTGTCAGACACGTGTCCCACTAAAATCCCAAAGTAAAAAGCGTCGTGTCTTGATTTTTTTTCATTTTTTCTGTCAATTTTGTGTTTGTTTGTGAGGCGTTAACCAACATGGATCTTAATGACCCATTGCTAGAGCCAGTGACTTTTGATGATGAGTCTCTTGAGGGGTCATCCTCTAGACCAACAAATGCAACAAGAAATATTGGATTTGGCATAGAGGAGGAGGATGGAGTAGAGTCAGATGGCAGTGGCAGTGATGGTGATTATGACATGGAGGAGGTCCTGGACTATTGATAGAGTCGTGACTAGTGAGTCATGACCAGTACCACTAACGAGCTATGATATTCCTACCTATTTTGTATCTACTTTATTTTGTATTTTTCAGTGGCATTCCCTCAGTATCTATGTAATACGTTTTGATTTTGATGACTTAATGAAAAATCTGCAATTTATGGTTTTAATATCTATGTTCTACTATTAAATTTCTAGTTTTATTTTGTCAATCATGATATTTCTAAATTTCTAGTTTCTTATGTGCTTGAACAATTGTTAATAACATGAACAATGAACATTGAACCGTGTGTTAGTTTTTATAGCATCAGATGTGTTCTAGCCACAAAATTTTGTGGAGAGGCTAGAATACATGAGTTCTCCAAAACCCATAAATTGTTTCTGGAAATTCAGCCTAGAAATGACTTAATTAGATTATTAGTCAGTTTTTTAATATTTCCGAAGTCTAAACAAAGGGAATATGATTAATTAATCAGAATTAATTAAGTCAAGGTGTGAATGTTCTAGAAACTCACACGGATTGATAGAGAATTAATATGGGCCATCGATTATGTTTTAATCTTGGCCGTTGGTGCTCCAACAAAAGATTATAAGAAGAAGTCGATGGGTAGATGGAGAACACACTAGTGCAGTTACTCAGTTGCCCAGGCAGTTCGATTTTTCTTAGTGGCTGTGATTCAACAAAGGAGATAGAACCAGAGGGTGAGTAGCATGTGAGAGAGGAAAGCACCAAAATTCCAGGAGGAAGAGTTCTGGATTTTGGAAGAGGCAGAGTGAGGAATAGGGAATTCCACAGTAGCTCTGTGCAGTTACTGCGCAGAGAGTGACGTAGAGGCTCCAGCATGAAGGCAGAGGGTCCATCTCGTGGGTAGAAAGTTACAGTAGAGTGTGAGAAAATTCTCACAAATATTCTTTCTGTATTTTCCTCAGTTTAGATTGCCAGTAGAGCATCTAAAATTTTTGTACTCAGATTTGCTGCTGAAGATTAATAAGATGACCCTCATCTGCTGAACCGGTTTTCCCAAGTTGGGTTTTTTTCGGGGACAATTGTCCAAAAATAACTGTGTTAATATTCTTGTGTGTGTGCTAGAATTTCTCAGTTTCCAGTATTTTATTTTCCGCATTAATTTAATTGTGAAAATTGCAGTTGTGATTTTATTCGTTGTTTGTCGTAGCAAATAGACTGCATAATTAAATTTACAGTTAGAAGGATATTTTCCAGTTGCTGCAATAGATGAATTTTTCACATGGTATTAGAGTAGATATGATCAATTGAGAGCTCAGTAGCAAAGACAAAAGGATTTTCGCTGATTAGTGTGAGCAGTAGATCGAAACCCCAAAGGGCAGCACAGTCACCTTGCAGAAAGTTCGAGTCACTTGAGGAGAATCGTTTTTTATTATTATTTGAGAAAGCGACAAAAAAATTTGATTCCTCCAGGTCGAGTAACTCCAAAGGCAGAGGGAGCAACCTAGTATTTTTCATAGAGCAGATCTCTAGCTAGATGCAGTGGTTTTGCAGCAGTTTGCTAGAGCAAAATCAATGTCAGGAGGAAAGAGAAAAACACACTAAATTCTTCGGCATAACCATGGACAGAATTAACAGTCAGGAAGCTTCGAATTTGTCTTCCAGGTTGGAGGACGAATTTGCTTGCTTGTCAGGATCAGGTTCATCAGGTGTCTGGTGTATAGATAGTGGAGCATCAACTCATATGATAGGGGTTGGAGAATATTTCTCTAGCTACAAGGAGGAGCAGATGGACTTCCAGATTACTATGGGCAACAAAACAAAATGTACTCCAGTGGGGAGAGGTACCATAGATTTTCAGAGGGAGTCAAGAGCCAACACCAATGCTACAAATGTTTTGCATGTGCCAGGATTGCGTATGAACCTGATTTCAGTATCCAAGTTGCAGGATAAGGGGTATGATGTCCACTTCGTGGGAAAGAAAGTGTATGTCAAATACTCAAGTTGGAAGAAGGTGAAACAAATTGGAACTCGAAGCAACAAGTTATACAAGCTGCAACTCGACTCTCCAATGACACTAATAGGCAGTGATAGTAGCAGTGGGAAGGAGCTGAATGAGTTATGGCATAGGAGAATGGGACATCTACACCATGGAGGATTCAAGATGCTCAGAAAAACTGTAATAGGGGTTCCAGAACATAGTAGGAGCACGATGATGTGTGCAGAGGATGCATACTTGGGAAGTATGCGATGACGACATTCCCTTGAAGTGGCAACAAAGCATATGGTTTGTTAGGACTTACACATTCAGATATTTATGGCCCAATGTCCACTAGAGCTCTTAGTGGTGGCGAATACTTCGTCCCCTTTATTGATGGCCATTCCAGAAAAACCTAGATCTATTTCTTAAAGACCAAAGATGAGGTCTTTGGTTGGTTCAAAGAGTTTAAAGCTCTCGTAGGGAATGCGACAGGGAAGAAGATCAAGGTACTTGATTTTGATAATTGTGGAGAATACATTAATAAAAACTTCACAGATTTTTGTGTGAAGGAAGGCATCAAAAGAGAATGGACAACTCCATATAATCCTCAGCAGTATGGGGTAGCAGAGTGGAAAAACAGAACTATAGTGGGGGCTGCAAAGGCCGTGTTGTATGATCAGGATTTTCCTAGATTTTTTGGGCAGAGGCATGTAACATGACAGTGTATATTCAGAACAGAACTCCTCATAGAGCATTGGGGAAGAAAACGCCAGAAGGAGTCTTCACAGGGAGGAAGCCTGAAGTGAGTCACTTGAGGATTTTTGCTAGTGTGGCTCACTGCCACGTCCCAAATGAAAAACATAGCAAATTGGATCAGACTGTAGAGAAGGGGTTTCTCGTCGGGTATAGCGAGACCTCAAAGGCATACAGGATCTACATTCCTAGTAGTAGGAAGATTGTAGTGAGACGAGACGTAAAGTTCATGGAGGATCGAACTTTTAGGAGATCTAGAGAGATGCTTGCAGGAGATCAAAATTAGTCAGTAGAAGTTCCATTTGTCCAACATCATGGGTAGCTAGTGGTATTGGCAGGAGGATAGTCACAGGGATCAAGTACAGTGACTAGTACCAGTATTTCCTCAGGGGTGGGAGATTCGGGGAGCTTTCAGCAGATAGAGCAGTAGGGACAGGAGGAGGAGTTGGTTGAACCTCCCACCACCAGTGGAAGATCCAACAAAGAAGTTCGTTAGACATTTAGAGATGCAGAGGATTTTATCTAAACTCCTACGACAGACAAGAAACAACGCAGACAACTCGACAGATATCAAGCTTTGGTAGCTTAGGTTGCAGAACCTTCCACTTTCAGGAAGCCACACAACATCAGATGTGGATAGAAGAGTATAGTTCTATCATGACAAATGATGTTTGGGAGGTAGTGCTGAGGTCGGAAGACAGATAAATTGTAAGTTCTAGATGGATCTTCAAGATCAAGTACGTTGCAGATGGCAGTGTGGAGAAGTACAAGGCTAGGTTTGTGGCAAAGGGGTATGCACAAAAAGAAGGAATAGATTACGAGGAGACCTTCGCCCCAGTTTCCAGGTACACATCTATCAGATTAGTGATATCTCTAACAACTCAGATGGGATGGCAGATCCACTAGATGGACGTCAAGACAACATTCTTGAATGAGGTGATAGAAGAAGAGGTGTGCATAGAACAACCAGAGGGCTTCAAAACTCATGAGAGGCGCGCTCATGTGTGCAGACTGAAGAAAGGTCTATATGGGGTCAAGCAGGCTCCTAGGGCTTGGTATGGTCGAATTGACAGTTACTTGCAGCAGTTGGGATTCGTCAAGAGTGATGCAGATCCCAACCTCTACTATTTGGATAGTAGAAGGCAAGCCACTCATTCTAGTTTTGTATGTGGATGATCTCTTTTTGACAGGATCATCAGGGCTCATAGAAGACTGCAAGAGGAACCTGGCAACAGAATTCGACATGAAGGATCTGGGGTTGATGCACTATTTTCTAGGATTGGAAGTGTGGCAGAAGAATGCAGAGATCTTCCTTCGACAAGGAATATACGCTACAGATATTCTGAAGTGGTTTAGAATGCAGGATTGTAGACCCATGACTATGCCCATGATCGCAAATTTAGAAGAAGATAGATGCATCAGATGACAAGGAAGTCGACCCCACCTTGTATAGACAGTTCATTGGGTCTCTCATGTATCTGGTCAACACTAGGCTAGACATTTGCTTCACAGTCCATACCCTAAGTCAATTCATGGTTAGAGCCGAAGAGGGTACATTGGGCATCAACGAGGCACATTTTGAGGTATGTGCGCGACATAATGGAGTATGGGTTGAGATATACTCGAGGGGATGACGTCAGGTTATGTGGGTTCACAGGAGCAGATTAGACAGGCAGTTCAGTGGATAGGAAAAGTACCTCTGGGTACTGCTTCAGTGTTGGATTAGGGATGGTTTCTTGGTGTAGTAGGAAGCAGAAGTCAGTAGCACTGAGCTCTGCAGAAGCAGAGTATATGGCAGCCAACACAACTACGTGCGAAGTTATATGGCTTAGGAAGCTGCTTGTAAGCTTGTTTAGGCAGAGGAGAGAGCGACCAACGTCTACTGTGATAATCAGAGTTGCATAAAGCTCTCTGATAATCCAGTATTTCATGACAGGTTGAAGCACATAGATATTAAATGCCATTTCATCAGAGACTGTGTACACTGTGGGGCAATCCAGCTACAGTATTTTCCCACAAGAGAGTAGGTTGCAGACATACTCACGAAATCTCTAAGGAGAGCGAAGTTCGTCCAATTCAGGGAAAAAATGGGTATGGTGGAGAACCCGTTTCAGCAGTAGGGACATGTTACTTTGGGTGATTCTCAGTTGCATATGTTGCAGTTGCAGCAGCAATAGATGACAGGGAGATGCAGTGCAGATGTAGTGTTGGCAACAGTTCAATAGGGCTAGCAGCAGCACAGATGCAACTCATATCAGAGTTGCGCAGTGGTTGGTGGGTAGCAGTAGCTAGACATCAGTAGCGTGACAGGAGATGATGTAGAGACGGGGTGTTGTGAAAGTAGGTGCTAAGAGGGAGTGTTAGTTTTTGTAGCATCGGATGTGTTCTAGCAGCAAAATTTTGTGGAGAGGCTAGAATACATGATTTCTCAAAAACGCAGAAATCGTTTATGGAAATTCCGCCTAGAAATGACTTAATTAGATTATTAGTTAGTTTTTTAATATTTTCTAAATCTAAACTTAGGGAATGTGATTAATTAATCATAATTAATTAAGTCAAGGTTTGAATGTTCTAGAAACTCACGGATCGACAGGGAATTAATCTGGGCCATCAATTATGTTTTAATATTGATCGTTGGTGCTCCAACAAAAAAATATAAGAAGTCGATGGGTAGATGGAGAACACACCAGTGCAGTTACTTAGTTTCCCAGGCAGTTCGATTTTTCTTAGTGGTTGTGATTCATCAGAGGAGATAGAGCCAGAGGGTGAGTAGCAGGTGAGAGAGGAGAGCAGCAGAATTCCAGGAGGAAGAGTTCCGGATTTTGGAAGAGGCAGAGTGAGGAAGAGGGAATTCCACAGGAGCTCTGCGTAAAGAGTGACGCAGAGGCTCCAGCGTGAAGGCAGAGGGTCCATCTCGTGGGAAAAAAGTTGCAGTTGAGTGTGAGAAAATTCTCACAAAAATTCTCTCGGTATTTTCCTTAGTTTAGATTGCTAGTAGAGCATCTAAAATTTTTGTACTTAGATTTGCTGCTGAAGATTAATAAGAAAACCCTCATCTGCTGCACCAGTTTTCCCAAGTTGGGTTTTTTCGGGGGCAATTGTCCAAAAATAACCGTGTTAATATTCTTATGTGCGTTCTAGAATTTCTTAGTTTCCAGTATTTTATTCTCTGCAGTAATTTTATTGTGAAAATTGCAATTGTGATTTTATTCGTTGTTTGCCGTAGCAAATAAACTGCATAATTAAATTTACAATTAGAAGAATATTTTCTAGTTGTTGCAATAGATGAAATTTTCACACCTTGAACATCATTGATGTAGTAAATTAATAAACTAGCTAGTTTTAAAATTGTAAAATTGTAAATACTAAATTAGTAAATTAGTAAATAGATATCATCACAATTCATATTTGTAGATGTTCAAAGTTCTAAAAAATATGGATTAGACATTATTTCATTATATATATATATATATATATATATAGATAACGTGTCTCTTGTGTTCTATTTCCAAGGTTGTTGTGTCTCGTGTTGAATACTCGTATTTACATGTCCTCCATGTCGCGTGTCCTCGTGTCATGTGACTTAGCTAAAGATTGGATACAAGAGATTTTCCAGATCGAGATGTGTTAGTGGCAGAGGGAGCAGAGCAAAGCAGATCTTTCGCTGGTATGCAAATTTTCTGCAGCAGTTGCTAGTGCAGAAAAGCGTCAGAATGGAAGAAGAACGCATTGAGGGAATTCTGACCTCAGAGAATTTCTTGCCTAGAAATTCTAATTTCCCACGCAGGAAGCAGCAGTATCCGAGATAATTTTTTCTCACTTCAGCAGGAGTGCGTAGAGCCAGTCAGCAGCTGCGCAGAGGGTTAGAGGCAGACTTCGACATTTGTTGGGCGTGATGGCAACAACCAAACTGAGAGATCAGGATCGATTGGAGGGTGCCTCCAACTATGTGATCTGGAAGGCAAGTATCTCCTTCCTTTTGGATGAGCACGATCTCAAAGCCTTCATCGATAATGTGGTAGCTGTCCCTGAAGATCAGGATCCATTCAAAGCCTACACGAAGGATATGGAAAAGGCCAAGAGGTTGATCCTCGATGGAGTTTGAGATCACATTTTTTCTCACATATCTGGCAAAGGGACAACCAAAGAGATGTGGGATGCCTTGGCAATGTTGTATTAGGTATCTTCTGAGCAGCAGAAGATGTACTTGGAGGAGAAGATGAGATCCACAAGGATGCAAAAGTGGGAGCGCATAAATCTGTTCCTTTCGAAGCTTTAGGAAGTCCGGGATCAGCTAGCCGCTGTAGGGTTAGCGCCTCAGGCTACGGATATTGTGAGATTGGCCCTGAATTTCGTCTCAAAATAATGGAAAGTCTTCGTTCAGAGTATCTTGGGTAGAGAAAGATTGCCAGATTGGGAAGGGATGTGGGCTGCCCTTCAACAAGAAGAGATGAGGTGGGACTTAGTAAAGTGAAAATTGGATGGTAGCAGCAACAGTGGGACAAAGCCCAAGGAGGAAGAGGAGAATGCAACCCTTGCATCAAAAGGGCAATAGGAGTAGTGGAGGCGGAAGAAGGACGTCTCGAAGATCAAATGCTTCAGGTGTGGTGAGCTTGGTCACTATGCTACGCAGTGTCCTCTCAGAAAGAAGGACAAGGAAGAGAAACATGATCAACAGGCTGCAACCGTAGGGATCGAGGAGGAGTTTGCCATGATTGCCCACATAATGGGCAGGATCCTTGAGGAGTCCACCTCTCAGATCAATACCTTGCTACGGGAGCCCATACCAGAAGTAGCAGGATGGACCTGTGTTAGTTGGTGCAGAGGAGTGCCGGAGTGACAGTTCCAGTGGCTAAGAGCGCTAGAGACTGAGCAACGCAGAGCAGAGTTGGAAGCAGTGCAGAGTCAGCAGTAGCGTAGAGGCTTCAAAAGGTCAACGCAGAGACTAGCAACTATCAGAACTCCAGTGAAAAATGCATCATGCTGAACACATTTGGTTCAGTATTTTGGATGTTTTTCTGTTGCAACAACAACAGAGTTGTAGTGCAGATGCAGTCGGCAGCAACATGTAGAGTCAACAACAATATAGATGCAGCATTTTTGCAGTATATGGTGGGCAACGATGTCAGACATCATCAACGCAAAGGGAGATGATACAAAGTCAAGGTGATGCTTCAGCAAGTTGCATTACTAGAGCACATTCCTTGCTAAGAGGGAGTGTTGATTTTTGGTAGCATCGGATGTGCTCTAAGCCTCAAATTTGTAGGGAGGCTAGGACACATGCATCCTCCTAGACTCAAAAATCATTTTGGGAAATTCCACTCGGAGACAGTTTTATTCAAATAATTAATTATTTTTAATGGATGCCTAAGTCTAAACTTAGGAAATCAAAATAATTAAAGGGTATTAATGAAACTGGGTGTGAATCTTCTAGAAAAAGATGGAGATCGAGTCAAGATGATTTGAGCCATTTGATTAGGAATTAATCTAGGCCGTTGAATGTTCAACGAGAATATTATAAGAAGAGGCTTGGTAGGCAATTGGAAGACACATCGAATTGGAGATCAAGAGATCGATTTCTCAAGAGAGTAGCACAACAGTTGTCAGAGAAGTGATCAAGATTTCTTGCAGTGAGGGGTAGGGATAGTTTGTCGGTGGAAGTATTCCTGCTCCGGTGAATACAACGCAGAGGAGGCAAAGAGAGGTGTAGAAGAGCCACGCTGGGCAGCGTAGAGCCACACAGAGCTTTAGAGGGAGTTCGAAGATTTGCTGAGCAGTCTAGATCCACTACTGAAAGTTGGGGTGTGAGACCGAGAGTTCAGTGGATCAAGTTTCCAACCAACAAAAGATCAGCCGGGAGGTGTGATGCAATCCTTGCAGCAGTGACGCAGTAACTGCGTATGTGTGATGCAGAGCTGCCTAGAGACAACACAAAGGTCTCATCTTCAGTCAGATCAACGCCGGATCTTCCTGTACTAGTGTGAGGTTATCTCACTAACTCTCTCGCTAGTAATATTCTTTATATCAGATTGTCAGTAAGGCATCCAAGATTGTATTAAGAAACTTCTGCATAATAATATAAACCCTCAGCCGCTGCACTGGTTTTCCCGCATTGGGTTTTTCTGGGGACATTGTCCAAAAATAATGGTGTCAAATGTGTGTGTTTATTTCTTTCCTGCGTTGTATATTTGTTTCCACAACATTTTATATTTGTGAAGACTGCAGTGTGTTAGTTTCGTTATTTGCTGTAGCAAACAATAAATAATTTTGTTCAGTTATTTAACAAAATAGAAGAAACTTAACCAGTTGTTGTAGAAGGATTCCAATCGTGGAATTTTCACAGTTATGACTAACTTCATGCTTCTACAGAATTGGTTGTACTTGATATTTAATTTATGTAGGTACATCATATTGGTGAAAAAATCTGTAAGAGAAGTTAATGTGATGAGGAAGGAAGCCATGAAAGATTCTCCAACACCAAAAGAAGAAGTTAATCTCCCTACATTAAGAGGGAGCCTGGATAAAAGAACTCTTCCTAGTTAAGAGGGAGGGCACAACATAAATCTTGATTGGAGAATAGATACTAGAATAAATGTTGCTACATATGAAGTAGGGAAAGGAATCTTCTCTCAAAGATTCAACTGATAGTCCTACTGAGATTAGTTGAAGGGCAACATCGAAACCTCGAAGGTTTGCTTTGATTATGTATTTGAAAGTATATTGTTGATTGGTGTTGTGTTTGTACAGGCGAATCTCTCGAAGGATTTGATAGCATGCCGGTTACCAATCAATTTGATTTGGACAGATTGGTTATCCTTGTTCTGCTGGATCAAGAGGTGTTAAGGCTTTGTGAGTGAAGCATTTCCTGGAAAGACATTGGGCCGACTCTTTGTGTTGATGTCTGGTAGGGAGGATGACATCGGGTGGATGTGCATCTAGTTCCCTGGGTTGATGGTTAGTAAGTAAGCCTGATGGTACCAATAGAAGTTGAAAGCTTTAGTCCATCTTAGTCCCACTTGGATAGATTACCTTATTTAGGAATCTAGTCCATGGCACTGTGGTGCCTAAATTGTTTAGTGACCAATGGATAGATTTCCCTGGTTAGGAATCTAGTCCATGACATTTAAGTGTCTAAAGATTCTTCATAGTTCTCATATTTGAGATCTACCTTGTACTATTGTATTATGAATACCTTTCTAGTTAAGAGGGGGTGTTGAAGATTGTAACTAGAATTGGTCTTCATAAATTGTATTTGATTCAATATTTATTGTACTTGTCAAAAGAATAATGATTTAGTATTATTATTATTATTATTAAATGGCTTTTTAAAGCATGGGTTTCATGCTTGGGTCATGGGTGGACCTCTAGGATTTATTCTGAGTCTATAGGGTTATTGCAGATTTAAATTGACTCATATTGGGCTTTTGAGTCATGCAAATAGGTCAAGTATTGAGTCAAATATGATTTATGGAGTCTCCACTTTAAGTCGGCCTTCAAGTGATCAAGTCGGCCTCAAGTCTAGTAATTCGAACCCATCATAAACCTATAAATACAGGGAGATAGAATTCATTTGGAGACATCTCACTCAGACACAGAAATTTGATATCATTTGCTACATAAGGGTAAAGTGCGAAGTAAAGGAAATGGTCAATTTGAGTTTGGTTTTGGGAAAGCTAAAGGAGTTGAAGGAAATCGAAATTTTGGTGCTACTTTCTCTCTCTTACATGCTATATTATGGAAGATCGAAGTCCTTCATTATTTGCTGCAACGGTTGCTGTTGCCAAGAGAAGAATAGGTTGAAGTTGATTCTGTTGGATGTTGCTGCCTTGAGAAGCTGTGTTGGATCAAAATCGAACTCCTAGAAGAAAGATCGAAGTCTTTCTCTCAAGATCGAAGTTCTAGAAGCAAGGTCGAAGTTCCAGGTCGAAGAACTGCTACATAGTGCTGCTACTGCTACTGCCGCTGCCAGATAGAAGAAGGATCAAAAGGAAGGCTGACTTGGTGTGGAGGAAGTCCGAGTGAAGGTCTAGATTCTCAAGAATTACTATTAAAGGAGGAATTACTGACTGGGTTTTCCCTAATAGTGGGGTTTTTCCCTAACTACTGGCCTACATTTGGTGTCCTTGATCTATGTGCTTTTGCTTTGATATTTGCTTGATGAACTAAGAAGAAAGAAGATAAGAAGAACATATTAAGAACTAAATAATATCACAAGTAAATTATCAAGAATAAGAGAATTTCTCTGCCTTTCTAATTCTCTAACAACACTGAGTCCAAGTGATCTTGTGATAGCTTCCGAAACTGAATGTTTCAACAATGTATCAACGAAACTTTCACTATAATGTATCAACGAAAGTTTGTAATGATAGACCATCTCTGTGATAACCGAAACTGTAACATCTTTGTATAGTACTAAAGTAATCCGATCTTGCATCTCTATGATTAGCCCGAAAATATGTCCTCCTGTTATGGCACCGAAACCTCTGCGTGAAGTCACCCGAACTATCATATGATCGAACATATTTCAGAGAGATTTGGATTTTTATTTTATTTTCTTCTGTGATTTATGCGAAGTCCACACTTGTATTTATAGTAGTTTCCCACAGTAAATAAGCTGACATGTCCTTGTGAAGAGGCGTGTCTTTGTTTGATCCGACTTGATTTCGTTTTGATAGCAATTCCTTGAAGCCGACTTGAGGATGAAGAGGTTGACTTGAAGAGGGCGAGTTGATGAAGAGGATGACTTCAGGGAGTCGTCGAAACAATAAATTGACTTTGATTCAATCCTAATTACATGATTTAAAAGCCCAGAATGGATCAATTTAAATCTGTAATGACTAACCTAGAAGTCCACAATGGGGACCTTAATCTAAATATGACCCAAGCATGAAACCCATGCTTTAATAAGTTATTCAATAATAATAAATTATTTTTGACAAATATATTAATAATGAAGACCCAACCTAATTACATTCTTCAACAACTCGTTGCCTATATTTTGTGTACTTTTTCTTCTTGTTTTGGTCGCTGTTTGATGATACACAAACATATTAATACTGAAGAAGCTAATAAGCAAGAAAAGGTAAAAATACATCACAAGCAATTATCATAGAAGGAGAATTCACTCTAATCACTGCCCTCTAGATTTCTCAACATGCTTTCAAAGCTAAGGTCGGCTAAGGGCATCATGAAGATCTCTACTACATTGAAGAAGTTTCTCAAGAAGTGTTCAAAGTTAGCAAGCCATCTCAAGAACTTGGAAATAATAAAAGCTATCATGTGCGGTTAATTGGATCAACCTCGATAGACCTAGAAAATGGAGGAAAGATTCATCTCAACAACATCCTATTTGTTCTAGGTTTGCATAAGAACTTACTCTCAATTTCAAGTTTAGAAGATACAAGTGATAGAGTGGCTTTCATTGATGGAAAAGTTGTAGTATGGGGTAAAAACTCAAGCATAGAAAATGCTAGAGTAATTGGGATTCACAAAGGAAGACTTTACAGTTTGCTATCTCCTCTTGCCCAAGCTTTAGTTCACATTGAAATCAGCCCATGTGAACTTTGGCATAGAAGATTTGGTCATCTCCATTTCAAAATCCTTCCAACCCTAAACACAATAGTAGATGGAATCCCCGAACTAAAAGAAGATCACGAAGGAGTATGCAAGGGTTGTGCATTGGGTAAGAGCACCAAGAGATCATTCGGAAGCAGTGCTTCACGGTCAAAAGAAATCTTGGATCTTATTCAGTCCGATGTCTATGGTCGTATGACTCCCAAATCACTTGGAAGTCATCTATATTATGTCACATTTATAGATGATCATTCAAGAAAAACTTGGGTTTACTTAATGAAATCCAAGGATGAAATTTACCAAATTTCAAGAATTCAAAGCTGAAGTAGCTACTTTGTCGGGAAAATGATGCTCTAGGCGGCCCAACATGGCTAGACCTTGAAAATGGAGGAAAAAGATTGAAAAAAGGGGTTTAAGGTGACCACCTTTTGATGGATCAGCGCCTAATTTCTCTTGGGGATATGGAGTCAAGGAGAATTATGAAGAAGGATCTCGTCTCTAGTTCAAGGAGGCTCTAAATTCAACTTCGTCCAATGTTGGGGAAAAAATGAAAGTGACCTTAAAGCATTTAAACTTCGTTTGCAAATGGAGATGGACATTTCGTTCAACAAACATGGCCCATACATAGAAATATGCTATATAGAAACATAATTCCACAATGAAGCAGTAAATGCATGCAACAATTAGCCCTAAAATAGAGAAAATCTCATGATTAATGTATGCAACAAAGTAAAAGAAAATAGCATTAATATCGTACTTACATGTAAGAGAATATATCCAACCATCAATACATTTGACGATATAGAAGCTCCAAGATAAGAAAATCCAATCCAAACATGAAAATTCATCCATGCCCCAATTCTTCCTCGAAGAAGAAATGTGAAATTCTCAAGAGAGAGAATGAACCAAGTGAAGTGATGATACAAAATGAATTCGTCACTCTTATTTATACACTCATTAGGAGTTTTAATTACCTAATTGGGCCTACATTAGCCCCTAAAATAAAATAATGTGAAAAATAACTAACTTTTGGTGACAAACCCACCAAACTAGCTCACAAAATAAATAATAAGCCTCTTAAGAGGTCAAATGATAAATAATACATGTCGTAGGGCCCTCCAAGTGGCCTGATGCGGTCCATAAGTGCCATAATGATGAATAAGACCCTCAAAAGTGATGGACAAGAGGGTGACCCCTTGTTCTCCAAATAATAAACTTGTGGTGCTCCAGTTAGTGTGGGGGCACACCAATAACCTCATGGGTCTCCAAGTAAGTCGAAAATGCCTGCAGACCATTTGTAAGGGCTCAAATGATGGAATAAATGATGACACATCAGTGTACAAGTCTTGGGTCACCTGCCTAGAAGTGTTCATGATAAACAAACTCAATACCCAATTACCAAATGAAAAGACATACCTTTAGGTTTCGGAGCCCCACGTTCAAACATACGATCATGATAGATGGGTGAGGGACCACATGGTTGGCTCAGGTGGTGGAGAAATGACACAACGAGCTAGTTGGTGGCTGCAAGGGGCTATTGGTTGCCGACTGAGGATCATCTTGAAGAAATTTTTTCTCCTAGGGATATCACCCACGAAGTTGTGGGTAACATCTGGCTCCAATTGGGACGTGATTTCTCGAAGAAGTGGGTGAAGCTACTCGAATCGGGAGGTTAGAAGAACTCCAACATTCTCTTGGTTACTGCAAACCTGTTACCTGCGCATATCAATGACTAAACCCATGGGGCAACATGTTTTTCATTGTGTCTTATGATCACCCATGCTTAATGTCATGCCGTAAAATCAACAAGTAATAAAAATATGCAAGCTTTAATCTAAATGCAGCTAATCTACCATGAGAAACATCATATGCCATTAATTATAATGTGAAAATCAACATGCAATGCATTCTACTCTAACATGCATATGGTGCAAAACTAATACTAAGTGTAATCATAAAGCCAGTGCAATCAACATATCATCATAACAATATAAATCTGCTTGCTAGTATGATTACTCATGTAGCAAATCCCAAAGTGAATGCGGATACAATTATATGGAGGAAGAAGCGAGTGGGAGGTGGGAAAATATGATGCCGAGACATGGATGATCACGTGAGAAGAGGTAAGAAAATGATGTAATCTAGTCCATGAGATCCTCTCTTCTAACCAAAATATAGAGATGTCAATGATTAGGCTCATAAATTTTTGATGGATGGCAACCTCGGGTATATTATTTCCAATTTTATTGCCTCAACAAGGTTATGATTAGTAGGAAAGGGAGACTGATGAGATGGAGAAAGACAAGCAGGTCGCCCATGATGATTACACCGAAAAGGGGAGATTATAGATTGATCATGATCCTTGAGAAAGGTAAGGTTAGTCTCAACTTCACTTTCCATGGACTCATCCTTCCCAACACATGTGTTCTCAAAATCATCCTTTTCATCACGTGGACCCAAGAAGGACTCATCTTCCCATTCATCACTTAATTTCTCAAGGTCGTGATGATGCTCGATGAAGACTTCCTCTTGAATGCTCAATGCGGGGCATACTTGAAAATGTCTAAGAAAGCCATCAACAAACTCCTCAATAGATGAGATGCTCCTAGGTTCGTGATTTTGCAACCATGAGTTATGACCATAGAGGGAGCTAAAGAATAATAACATAAGGCCATCTTGGTGGACCACTTTCTCCTTTGATGTATGTGCATTAAATTTCTCCACATGGTTAATTGTGGAGCTTGGATCACCATCAAACATGGGCATCAAAGGTACCATCCTTCCCGTGACATGATTAGGGTGCCCAAGGATGCTAGCGATGTCCAAAGCAGGAAATTTATCAAAGAAAGACAACCTATTCGAGATATGCATGAAGAATATGTAGGAGTCGCCAGGGTGAATTTAAAGATGCCAATAAAAATGCTTGCTTCACCCTACAAGCATTGACCTTAAAGTTAAATGAAGAACTATTGCTTCGTTCTCCGAATGGAATCGCCAAAATGACATGTCAATATGTTGTTTGGGGAAGAAACACATGTTTCGTGTCCCCGACAACGGCACCAGAAATGTTACCACTCAAACCAACAGGGGACCTAAAAGGGACTCCTAGAAGGGCAACTGCTAAGTCAAGGGCAACAATGGAGACTTAGCCCACTGTCACAACAACTAAGGCTCCCTACTTTTTACGGACTTTCACCGATGGGAGGAGACCTGGTATTAGGGAGTCACTATAAAGGATGGATCACCAAATAGATATGAAGTGACATTAACGATCCCTTTCCCTAGAATAGGATTAAGAATGATGCTTGCTTGCTCTTTAAGCAAGGTACAAGATTTCCGAGGAAAAGGAGGTGAGGATTTGAGGGTTAGGTTAGAGGAGTAGGATTTGTAAAGGAGCTTCCCAATCCCTAAAATCCTTGTAAAACTTAGATTCCAGAGCTGTCCTTGATGAAATTTATTTGATAAGAAATGGGACCACACGGGGCCAAGTGGACCCAACCTAGGTTAAGCGAGGGAGTTTAGCAACCAATGATGATCTTAACCTAAACAAGGCAGGGGAAAAGACCAAAACAAGAATTTCTACTTAAAGCTGTCAAATTGATCTTATGAAGTGCTAGCCTTTGGGATACCAGGGCAAAGTTTGATCTCAGAACTAGGGATTGGGATATCTTGCAATCCCACCGTCGAAATCTCTTCAAATTTGGAGGAGACCTTAAGGACACACTAGTGAAGTAGGGGCTAGGAGATCAAACTTTTTCAGGGGCTACTTTGTCAGGAAAATGATTCCCTAGGTGGCCCAGCGTGGCTAGACCTAGAAAAGGGAGGAAAAAGATTGAAAAAAGGGGTTTAAGGTGACCACCTTTTTGATGGATCAATGCCTAATTCCTCTTGGGGATATGGAGTCAAGGAGAATTATGAAGAAGGATCTCGTCTCTAGTTCAAGGAGGCTATAAAGTCAACTTCGTCCAATGTTGGGGCAAAAATGAAAGTGACCTTAAAGCGTTTATACTTTGTTTGCAAGATAACATTGATCTCGATTCTCTAGGACATTTCGTTCAACAAACATGGCCCATACATAGAGATATGCTATATAGAAACATAATTCCACATGAAGCAGTAAATGCATGCAACAATTAGCCCTAAAATAGTGAAATTCTCATGATCAATGTATGCAACAAAGTAAAAGAAAATAACATCAATATCGTATTTACATGTAAGAGAATATATCCAACCATCAATACATTTAAAAATATAGAAGCTCCAAGATAAGAAAATCCAATCCAAACATCAAAATTCATGCATGCTCCAATTCGTCCTCCAAGAAGAAATGCGAAATTCTCAAGGGAGAGAATGATCCAAGTCAAGTGATGATACAAAATGAATTCATGTCACTCCTATTTATACACTCATTAGGAGTTCGAATTACCTAATTGGGCCTACATTAGCCCCTAAAATAAAATAATGTGCAAAATAACTAACTTTTGGTGACAAGCCCACCAAACTAGCTCACAAATAAAATAATAAGCCTCTCAAGAGGTCAAATGATAAATAATACATGTCGTTGGCCCTCCAAGAGGCCTGATGAGGTCCATAAGTGCCATAATGATGAATAGGACCCTCAAAAGTGATGTACAAGGGGGTGGCCCCTTATTCTCCTGACAATAAACCTGTGGTTCTCCCAGTGGGCGTGGAGGCACACCAATAATCTCATGGGTCTCCGAGTAAGTCAAAGATGCTTGCAGACCATCTGTAAGGGCTCAGATAATGGAATAAATGATGCCACATTAGTGTACAAGTCCCAGGTCACCTAACTAGTGTATGGTGCAACTGTGGGGCCAGTTGGGCATGGTGTACGAGGTGCATCTTCCTCGTCTAATAGGTGGATCTCGAGCAATCTTTGAACATCTTTGGGGATCCATGGACTGTTGTCTACAGCTGTGGAGGCCCATGGCTCTCTACACACACCCTACATGTGCCAATGTAGCCCTATGGAGAGTTAGGACTCCATATAGGGAGACCAAACTCAGAATGGACACCATCTGCAATCCTGCATAAGATCCAATGTGTCCACTAGCCTTCTAGCACAACAAGTCATTAAAGTAATCGGGTAAAAGAGCTTACAAACCATGGACAAGAGGCGGACACTTCATAATGACATACCCTTCCATAGTGGGCTTTGGCATGTGCTATTGTCTCCAAGCTCCAAAGGGGGTTAACCAAGTTCCTTATTAGGTGGTTTCTGCCTTTAGAGGGGATAGTATGTTCAAGGTACATCGCTTAAATGGTGGTGGCATGTGATAAAGAGGTGAATGGAATAGGGAATGAGAGGGGCAATCCTAGGCTGCATATCGGGGTACAGGGGTAGCTAGAAGAAGGGAAGCCCACACCTGGGTATATAATATAGGAGGGAGCAATCGTGGTACATGAGGTGCCCCGACCTTGATTTTTCCACCCTTATTTATAATTTGCCTTTTATGATTTTTCTTTGATTAACTGCTCGGGGCTTAAAAGATAAGAGCATGATGTATAAGATATTGCAGTGGATACCCCCTTTTTGGTAGGGCAATTCATTGCCCACCAGGGGTTGGGACAATCATGGGTTCCTGAATGATAAAAGAGGCTCATCTAGGGCCTATGTAACTAGGGTGATGGCCATGGGTATGGGGTAGTGCTCATGCATTTGATTTTGCCCACATGCTAAATATGTTTGTCCCGACCATCTTTTGCATCTTATGGTACGTTTTTGTAATATCCCTTATTAGCAATTCTGCTAATTAGAATATTAATTTTTGATATATTTTGATGTTTCTAATGTCAAGCAAAAATAAGGTGGGTCGAGACCCACAATTAATAATTAAGGGAAAAATTTCAACCTACTCCTATAGTTCACAAGGAAAAATTGCGGCCTTAGTGGGGTCCATGTGGCCAACATTCGATTTGGAGGCAGCTCCCTAGGTGGCAGCGTGGGAGAGGCTCTATGGGGGCAACACAATGAGTGGTTGGATGAGGGGACTACGCTGTCCATGGTGGGCCCAAGGGAACATTGGGCGCTCAATTGATAAAAGGAAGTGAAGGCAACTCATTTCCTCATTCATTCATCTTTTATTTTGATTGTCATCTTGACATAGCACGCTTGTGCCAGGTGCCAAGTCTACCGTGCTGTTTAGCACACGAGATCTTCAGGCGAAGATCTCAACCTCTACCTCGGGGTCTTCGAGTGCCGACTGAGGAGAGTAACTCCACAATTTTGGTGAGGAGTTGACATACAACAACAACAAGAGTGCATAGTCCCTTCAGGATTGCGTAGAGGCAGCGGAGACTAGGAAGTGCTGGGAGTGTGGGAGAGAAGAGGAGTTCAACTGGAGGATTTGGAGGGGAGGCTAGCCACCTCTTACCAGGGATTTTGGCAGCATTTTGGAGACATCTACCAGAAGTTCTAGCCGGGAGTCGAATTTCCCAGTAGTTGGGTGAGCCAAGCCCAAGAGGGCCAATTTCCGAGGTCAATACTAGGACAAACCCTTTCTGGGTTTATTGAGGAGAAGCCAAGATTAATTTGGCAAAATTTTCTGGGCAGGTTTGAGGTGTCAAACAGAGATCCTAACTCAGCTAGTAGGTAGTGGAGCTAGGGGAAAATAGGGCCGAAATTCCAAGTTTAACATTTGGCCAATTCCTCTGCGGGTTTTTGTGGGTTTTGTGAGTAGAGTCTGGAGTTAAAAGCCCTGAATTTTTTGAGCAATGGAAGCAGCCAAACCAACAGTCCGAAGTCAACTAGTAGCAACATTTATGGGCAGAGCAACGCAAAGCCAGTTGCGAAGAGTCATTTTAGCTTGGGTTGAGAAGTATTCCAGCCTGCCTTGAGTAGGCCCAGGTGCACCTATTCCAACACCTTTTTTGTACTCAATTCCCGACATTAATAAAATGGCTGAGCTCATCTTTTGGCTTCAATTTCTCATGTATTGATGGTGTAATTTATTTCACTGTAGTTTTAGTCTATTGTTGCTTGTATTACTGTCATTTTCCCATTTGGTGATATTACAATTTTCATTTTGAATGTGGCCATTTATGCTTTTACTTTTTCCTTTCCGTTGCCTCAACCTCCGCGGCATCGTTCCAAGCCTGACCCAAGGTGGGGGCAAGGGAAAGGGGAGGCTCACCCTATGTGGACCCAGGTGGGAACGATGATGAATGGGGTTATAATGAATGGAAGGGAAGTGATATATGTGGATGATGGAGCGGGACCACACAACCAAAATTGGGGTTTCCCAAGTAGTACCACCCTAAAGCTAAATGGTCAGTAAAGGAGATCTCACGGGACTAAGATTCAAGGGTAACATCCAAAAGAGGTCAAGAGGACAAAAGCACAAACTACGTCCACTCTTTCTGCCAAATCCCCTGATTAATCCATGCCCAAAAGTGTTCGTGATAAGTGAAATCAATACTCAATTACCAAATGGAAAGACAAACCTTCAGGTTCGGGAGGCCCACCTTCAAACATACGGTCATGACAGGTGGGTGAGGTACCATATGGCTGGCTCAGGTTGCGGAGAAATGGAACAACGAGCTAGTTGGTGGCTGCTGGCTGAGGACCATCTTGGAGAAATTTTTTCTCCTCGGGATATCACCCACGAACTGATGGGTAACACCGTCTCCTAAGGACATTAGATCCATTAGGCATGAAGGGAACATTTGTGGGCTAAAAAAATTCTTCTAAGGCCTATAGGATCTACATAAAAGAAGGACAGCAAATAGAAGTCAACCGAGATGTAATATTTGACGAAAGTATTGCATTCAAGAAGTCAAAGGATCTCCCTATGGACTCTGATGATGAAGAACTTCCTGTATTTGAAGAAGTTAGTAAGGAAGAAGAAGAATCAAATAATGAAGATGAAGGTCCCAGTGAACCTATACAACTTGTGGCTATCCCCGAATCTAGAAAAAGACCTAACTGGTTGAAGTCAACACTTTTAGATGCAGGAGGTCATGGAGCAGCTCAAGGTACATTCAGGGTAAGCAAGAAGCCCAAACGATATTCTGGATATGATATGCATCCTACATGACAAAACTAATAGAAGCAGAGCCATCCACTTTTGAGGAAGTTGTCAATCTCCAAGAATGGAAGGATGCCTTGAATGAAGAATATCAATCTATAATGAAGGATGGAGTTTGGGAGATCGTACTTAGGCCTGAAGACAAATCTATGGTAACTTCCAAGTGGATCTACAAGATGAAACATGCGACAAATGGAAGCATTGATAAATATATGGCAAGATTTGTTGCTAGGGGCTTCTCTCAACAAGAAGGCATCGACTATGAAGAGACATTTGCTCCAACAATAAGGGGTATACTACGAGTCGTTCATTGGTCTCTTTGGCAACATCGATGGGATGGAACATTCACCAAATGGATGTCAAGACTGCATTCCTAAATGGCACCATTGATGAGGAAGTCGATATAGAGCAACCTTTGGGGTTTGAAGTTAAGGACAAAAAGGCATATGTTTGTAGATTGAAGAAGGCATTATATGGCCTCAAGCAAGCTCCAAGGGTATGGTATGCTACAGAGATTAGTCTTCACAAAGGGTTTTTCTGATTCGAACCTTTATATTAAGGTTGTGAAGGCAGAACAAATAATCGTTCTTTTGTATGTAGATGATCTTCACTTGACGGGTGTGGAAGGTCAAATTGAAGAATGTAAGAGGCAACTAGTAGCAGAATTAGACATGAAGAATCCGGGGTTGATGCACTACTTTTTGGGACTGGAAATATGGCAAGGACTTGATGAGATCTATCTAGGTCAAGGGAAGTATGTGATCAAGATGTTAAAGACGTTTGACATGATGGATTGCAAACCTATGACCACCTTGATGATCACTAATTTGAAAAGACTAAGGAGTTTTGAATCAAGGCATGTGGATCCTTCCTAGTATAGACAATTGATTGGCTCACTAATGTACTTGGTGAATACTCGACCAGACATATGTTTTGCAGTAAATGTTCTCAGTCAGTTCCAAGTGGAGCCGAAGCATGATCATTGGATAGCAGCAAAACATGTATTGAGATATTTGCAAGGTACCATCCAATACTGCTTGAAATATGATAGGAGGAACAATGTCCTCTTGATTAGATATACAGATTCCGATTGGGGAGGCAGTGAGCAAGATGGAAGCAACACTATTGGAGGATGTTATAGTTTGGGATCCTCCATGATCTCGTGGATGAGCAAAAAGCAAGACACAATTGCTTTGAGTAGTGTTGAGGCTGAGTATATTGCAACCTGTGATGTAAGCGGAGAAGCGGTCTGGTTGAGGAAGCTGCTATCCGACTTGTTCGAAGGACCAATGGACCCTTAGTGTTACATTGTGATAATACCAATTTCATACCATTGTTTGAAGACCCAATATTTCATGGAAAGACAAAGCACATCAACAAGTATTGTTATATTTGGAGGCTAGTACAAGATGGTGTGTTGTAGTTACAATATATTTCCATCGATGAGAAGGTAGCTGACATATTGACAAAATCTCTTCCTAATAAGAAGCTTGTATATTTGAGAGACAAGTTTGGTTTGGTTGATGTATCCTCCTTGGTTGAGAGGGAGAGATAGGCACATCGTTCTTGTCTTCACTTGGGAAGACAGAATGGAGGATTGGGTAAGCATCTGGCATCCGATGCTCTTTGAGGATGAGGTAGGGCATCCAAGATAAGAGTAGTCATGGACTGATATTCTTTGAGGACTAGCTATCCAAGATAAGAATAGTCCAAGGAAGGTCATACTCTGTGAACACCCGGGTGGGGTATGTACCTTGAGAGACAATGATGATGGTGTCTATAAATCATTGGTCTCGCTAGCATTGTGCTATGATCTTGTGGAGAGATAGAGTTGTTAGTCTAGGCCTTGCTATATGACAATGTTGGTTGATATGATGCTATACAAATTGGCTACCAATCCGACTCTTCTTATGAGATCTCTTCAGATTGAGAATGTCCATGTACCATACCTCCCTATTTAAGAGGGGGTGTTGAAAAATGTTTAACTAGGTTCGGTCTTCATAAATATGAAATGTACTTTTGATACTTGTATATTGTAAAATGAAAAAAAAATATTATTATTATTTTTGGAGCATGGTTTTCATGCTCAAGGTCTTTTATTTTATAGGTCAAGTACTCCTTGAGTGCTTCTAGGGTTTGTCCTAGGTCAAGAAGTCAAAAGAGTCACTGTCATAAGTTGAAGACCCCTTTGGGCAGATTGTAACTTGTAAAGAAAATTATTTTTGTCCTTAAAATTGTCAAAATACCCTCCAAGATCAAGTCAGCTTGGCAGCTGGCAAGTCAGCCTAATTTGAGGAGCCACGTCCACCTTTGAGAAGCCTATATATAGGAGGAAACTCGACCTGCTTGTAGCACATTCATCACTCACTCATCCAAGCGAAGGAGGAAGAGGAAGAAGGCAACGAAGGAGGAAGAGGAAGAAGGCAACGAAGAAGGAAGAAGACGAATAAAACTTGATTTTGGGCTATTTCTCTCTCACACGTGCGAAGGAAGGCTAGTGTTTCTGCAACAAGTCTAGGGTTTTCCTCTACAAGTTCAATCTTGAAGAAGAGAAGGAAAGAAGGTCAAATGAAGGTCACAAAAAGCCATCCTCAAGCTGGTGAAGTCAGGGAAATGCAAGTGAAGGTATAAGGAAGTCATGGGAGGCTAAAAGAATCTCACACGAGTGGCAACAACAACTGTAGAAGGGCCGAAAATTTCAGGTCTATAGTGGAGGCCGAAATTCTGCAGCTGGGGGTCGAAGTTGTGCTACTAGAAGAGATTTGACTGGGTTTAACTTGGATAAGGAAATCGCATCATCCAGAAAGGTTGGAGTTGGTCTTGTAGGGTATTGGTCTTGGTCTAGAGGTCTCGTAATTCGTCAATTGAAGGATCTATAAGGAATCGAAGTGATTTATGGGTTTTCCTCTCAAGAAGAGAGGTTTTGACCCTGGCTTGCTGCCTATACTTTGTGTATTTGTTCTTCTTGTTTTGGTAACTGTTTGATGATACACAAACATAATAATAACTGAAGAAGCTAATAAGTAAGAAAAGGTAAAAATACATCACAAGAAAGAGAAATCACTCTAATAATTGCCCTCTAGTTTTCTCAACATGGTTTCAAAGCTAAGGTTGGCTAAGGGCATCATGAAGATCTCTACTACATTAAAGAAGTTTCTCAAGAAGTGTTCAAAGGTAGCAAGCCATCTCAAGAAAGGCATCAAAGAAGTATGGAATCTCCTATTTACTCCAAAGAAAAAAGTGACCGTGACAAAAGACGAAGGACTCTTTTCAACACTCACAGGCACATGTCAAGATGAGAGCATTTGGGTGATCGACAGTGGAGCATTAAGGCACATGACTGGTCATCACAAGCAACTAAAGGCACTATCAAAAGGAAAGTCTTCTTACTCCGTAGAACTTGGAGATAATAAAGCTATCATGTGCGGGGAATTGGATCAACCTCGATAGAGCTAGAAAATGGAGGCAATATGTGAAATTTTCAATCTGAAATACTACTGCAGCGATTGATTTATTTCGCCTAATTATTTATGATAATGTATTTACAGATGTTCCAATAAATTATGAAATAAGCACAACTGCAACATTCACTTAATCAAAAGCAGAAGAACAAGTAGAGCACATATAACACAATAGAATCAATCACATGAACACAATTATTTTTGGACAATTGTCCCCGGAAAAACCCGTAGGAAAACCGGTGCAGTATATGAGGGTATATATTATTCTTCAGTAGTAGCAGATGTCTGGCATACACCTGAGATAATTTTTCCGAACACTTCGGAAGAATTTCTGACACACTGGAGGCACCCTTCCTCCCTCTGCATCACTCTGCGTGGCCTTTTGCGCAGTCACTGCACTGGACTGCATTACTTTGCGTGGAGGGCCATTGTTGCTACTCAGCGTTGCTCTCTCTCCGTCCTCCTTCTACCTTCTTTTTGCTCTGTTGACTTCCCCTTCCTCCTTCTGCGTCTGCAACCCCGCCTCTACAATCTCACCCTTTGAAATCAAATTCTCTTACTTCAGAATCGATTTCCTTCGGGTACTGAGAGTGGGCTCGCCTTGCTTTCCAAATGACCCTCAAGCCTTCTCTTATAGTCTTCTCGTTGATGAATCAACGACCTAGATTATATCTTTAATCAATGGCTCAGATTAAAAGATGACTTGATCTTCATTTTCTAGAAGATTCACACTCTGCTTTATTAATACCCTTTAATTATTTAATTTCCCTAAGTTTAGACTTAGGGATCACTTTAAAATAATTAATTATTTTAATAAAGCATGATCCGAGTGGAATTTCCACAAACGATTTCTGGGTTCTCTAGAATATTGATGTCAAAGCCTCTTCCCAAAATATGAGACTTCGAACACTTTCCAATGCTACAAAATCAACACTCACTCTTAGCGAGGAAAGTGTTCAAGCAAGGTACCAACTGTATCTGCTCTGACCTGAAGCATTCGCTGCATTGTTGATGTCTTGGTTGCTGTCCCTCATCTTTGCGCTGCTGCCTGTGACTCCACCTATGCCACCGCCTCATCCGTAATGCAGCTCCCTCTGAATCTAAAGTCCACCCATTCCTCTACTGGAATGGGTTCTCGACCATCCCCATCATTTCCCTGAAGTAAGTAAACTTAATCTTACCCAGAGCCTTTGTGAGGATATCTGCCACCTGTTCTCCTGTAGGAATGTACTTCAACTGTATGACTCCTCGTTGGACGTAGTCTCTGATGAAGTGGCACCTAATGTCACTGTGCTTCGACCAGTCATGAAACACAGGATTCTCAGAGAGCTTGATGCAACTCTGATTATCACACAAAATTCTGGTAGGTTCCATCCTCTTCTTGAGCAAGTTCAAGAGCAGCTTACGAAGCCATATGGCCTCACACGAAGCTGTGCTTGCTGCCATATATTCATCCTTGGCTGAGCTCAGTGCCACGGATTTCTGTTTCTTACTGCACCAGGAAGTCATTCCCGATCAGAGACTGAAACAATACCCACTGATACTTTTCCGATCCACTGGGCTTCCATCCCAATCTGCGTCAGTGAACCCACTCAACTGGATTTCATTGCCTTTGGTGTATTTCAACCCATACTCGACTGTCCCCTTCAAATATCTGAGAACATGTTTGGCTACTGCCTAGTGAGCCCTCCTTGGTTCAACCATGAACTGACCGAGGGTATTCACTGCATAACAAATGTCTGGTCTAGTGTTGACCGGGTACATCAATGATCTTATGAGCTGCCTATACAAGGTAGGGTCAGCCTCATCATCCTTGGATGTGTCGATCTTCTTCCAGTTTGTAATCATTGGCGTAGCCATGGGTCTATAGTCCTCCATCTGAAACCTCTTCAGGAACTCTATAGTATATCTTCCTTGCCTAAGGAAGATTTCACACTTCTGCTGCCAGACCTCCAAACCAAGAAAATAGTGCATCTGGCCTAGATCCTTCATGTCGAATTTGGTAGCCAAATTCTCCTTGCAGTTTTTGATGAGCTTAGATGATCCGGTCAAGAACAGATCATCTACATATAATACCAGAATTAGCGGCTCATCCCCTACTCTTAGATAATAGAGGTTGGGATTTGTGTGACTCTTGACAAATCCCATCTTTTGTAGATAGCTATCAATTCGCCCATACCATGCTCTAGGGGCTTGCTTCAGTCCGTAGAAGGCTTTCTTAAGCCTACATACATGAGTTTTCTGCTCATGTGTCTCGAAGCCCTCTAGCTATTCTATGTACACTCCCTCTTCTATCACCCCATTCAAGAATGCTGTCTTGAAATCCATCTGGTGAATCTCCCATCCCATCTGCGTTGCAAGAGAGATGACGGATATGATTGAAGTGTACCGAGCTACAGGGGCGAAGGTTTCTTCATAATTGATTTCTTCCTTCTGTGCATACCCCTTAACCACAAACTTGGCTTTGAACTTCTCTATGGTGCCATTTGCAACATACTTGATCTTGTAGATCCACCTTGATCCTACAGCCGATTTGTTCTGAGGTCTAGGGACTACTTCCCACACATCGTTTGTCATGATGGAGCTATATTCCTCCACCATGGCATCTACCCACACCTGATGTTGAGCTGCCTCCCAAAAACTAGAGGGTTCTTTGACCTGTGCTAGCAGTGCCTGGTACCTGTTAGGTTGTCTGCGTACCCTCTTCTCATATCTAGGGGCTCCAATAAATTCCTCTACATTCCTCAGAGTCTGTTGGAGCTCTCTGCTCGTTCTTCCACTAGTTGTGGGTGGATTTACCTGCTCTCCTGCTTGCTCTTCTTCAGAAGAACTTTCCTCAGAATCCTTGTGCCGCAGAGAGGCACTCGAGCCATCCTTTGTAGGCCGCTGTGGCTGTACTAGCGGATCATCCTTAGACTGCGTATCTGTAGCCATTTCTCGGGATCTCCTGAAGGCGCTCCCCTCCATGAATTTCATGTCCCGCCTTACTACGATCTTCCTGTTTTCAGGAATATAGATGCGATATGCCTTCGCATTTTCACTATATCCCACAAGATAACCCTTCTCTGCATTTTGATCCAATTTCTTTCTCTTCTCATCGGGTACGTGGCAATACACTATACTGCCAAATATCTTGAAGTGGCTCACCTCAGGCTTACTGCCAGTGGACACACTCTCAAGAGTCACTTTCCCCAATGCTCTATGAGACACCTTGTTCTGCACATACACTGTTGTATTGCAGGCTTCTGCCCATAGAAATTTGGGCATGTCTTGATCATACAACATTGCACTCACAACTACCACAATGGTCTTGTTCTTTCCTTCTGCAACTTCATTCTGCTCTGGATTGTATGGAGCTGTCCATTCTCTCTTGATTCCTTCCTCTGCACAGAATCTTGTGAAGTCCTCATCAATATACTCTCCACCATTATCTGATCGCAACTTCTTGATCTGCTTTCCGGTTAAGTTTTCTACCAAAGCCTTGAATTCTTTGAATCGCTCAAAGATTTCATCTTTGGTCTTGAGAAAGTAGATCCATGTCTTCCAGGAATGGTCATCAATAAAGGTGACAAAATACTTTGCACCATTGAGAGCATTTGTGGACATTGGTTCGCAGATATCTGAGTGTATCAAATCCAATACACTCTTGGGCCTGCTCTGCTTCTCAGAAATGCTGCCTTGGCATACTTCCCTAGTACACACCCCCTGCAGACGTCGTCTTTCCTTGTGCTCAGTTCTGGAGTTCCCATGACATTCTTTTTGAGGATCTTCAAGGCTCCATGATGTAGATGCCCCATTCTTCTGTGCCATAACTCATTCAAATCCCTTTCATCCGTATTGCCTATCAGTGCCATTGGAGACTCGAGCTGTAACTTATACAGTTTATGGCTCCTTACTCAAATTTGTGCCTTTCTTTTCCAACTAGGGTGTTTGACATAAACCTTATTTCCAATAAAGTATACATCGTAACCCTTGTTCTGTAGTTGAGACACCGAGAGCAAGTTCATCTCGAATCCCGGTATATGCAGTACATTGGTGGCTCAAATCTTGTTACCAACTTCCGTCTGAAATATTATGGTTCATCTTCCAACGGGGGTACACTTGGCCTTGTTTCCCATCGTGATCTGAAAATTCATCTGCTCTTCCTGGTAGCTCGAGAAGCATTCTTGAACTCCCGTCATGTGAGCATATGCTCCACTGTCAATATACCAGACTCCTGGAGGGGTCGTGCTTGACACATAAGCGAAATCCTCTTATAGTCTAGATGCTAGAACTGAAATGTCATGATCCATCTGTTTCTCCATGTGTTCTAGAGGACAACGTGAACCCTTCTGAGCTGCTGTTGCATTGATGTCGGATCTTAGTTCCATTGCAAAACCTCCTCTTCTGTCTTTTGCCTTTTGGTCTGATACCATGTGAAATTTTCAATTTGAAATACTACTGCAGCGATTGATTTATTTCGCCTACTTATTTATGAAAAGTTATTTACAGATGCTTTAGTAAATTTTGAAATAAACGGAGCTGCAACATTCACTTAATCAAAAGCAGAAGAACAAATAGAACACATATAACACAATAGAAACAATGACATGAACATAGTTATTTTTGGACAATTGTCCTCGAAAAAACCCAATGTGGGAAAACCGGTGCAGCAGATGAGGGTTTATATTATTCTGCAGCAGTCGCAAAATATTTTACAGAAAATATGACGAGCAGATGTCTAGCATACACCTGAGATAATTTTACCAAACACTTCGGAAGAATTTATGACACTGGAGGCACCCTTCCTCCCTCTACGTCACTCCGTGTGGCCTTCTGCCCAGTCACTGCGCTGGACTGCGTCACTCTGTGTGGAGGGCCAATGATGCTACTCAACGTTGCTCTCTCTGCGTCCTTCTTCTGCCTTCTTCTTGCTCTACTGACTTCCCCTTCCTCCTTCCGTGTCTGCAACCCTGCCTCTACAACCTCACCCTCTGAAATCGAATTCTCTTACTTCAGAATCGATTTCCTTCGGGTACTGAGAGTGTGCCCGGCTTGCTTTCCAAATGACCCTCGAGCCTTCTCTTATAGTCTTCTCGTTGATGAATCAACGACCCAGATTATGTCTTTAATCAATGGCTCATATTAAAAGATGACTTGATCTTTATTTTCTAGAAGATTCATACTCTACTTTATTAATACCCTTTAATTATTTAATTTCCCTAAGTTTAGACTTAGGGATCACTTTAAAATAATTAATTATTTTAGTAAAGCATGATCCGAGTGGAATTTCCACGAACAATTTCTGGGTTCTCTGGAATACTGATGTCCAAGCCTCTTCCCAAAATATGAGACTTGGAACACTTTCCAATGCTACAAAATCAACACAATATTCATCTCAACATCTTATTTGTTCCAGGTTTGCATAAGAACTTATTCTCAATTTCAAATTTAGAAGATAAAGGTGATAGAGTGGCTTTTATTGATGGAAAAGTTGTAGTATGGGGTAAAAACTCAAGCATAGAAAATGCTAGAATAATTGGGATTCGCGCAGTAAGACTTTACAGGTTGCTATCTCCTCTTGCTCAAGCTTTAGTTCACATTGAGATCAGCCCATGTGAACTTTGACATAGAAGATTCGGTCATGTCCATTTCAAAATCCTTCCAACCCTAAACACAATAGTAGATGGAATCCCCGAACTAAAATAAGATCACGAAGGAGTATGCAAGGGTTGTGCATTGGGTAAGAACACCAAGAGACCATTTGGAAGTAGTGCTTCACGGTAAAAATAAATCTTGGATCTTATTCATTCTGATGTCTGTGGTTCCATGACTCCTAAATCACTTGGAGGTCATCCATATTATGTCACATTTATAGATGATCATTCAAGAAAAACTTGGGTTTACTTAATGAAATCCAAGGATGAAGTATTTACCAAATTTCAAGAGTTCAAAGCTGAAGTAGAGAACCTTACAGTAAGAAGAATCAATATATTAAGATCCGATATGGAGGAGAATATACATCTAAGGAAATCATCGCTTTCTTTAAGGAGTCTGGGATTAAGAGGGAGATAATACTCCCATATAATCTTGAACAAAATGGAGCTGCAGAATGAAAGAATCGATCCATTGAAGAAAGTGTAAAGGCAATGATACATGATCAAGATTTACTGAAATTTCTGTGGGGTGAAGCTACAAAGACCACTGTATACATACAAATCGAAGTCCTTACGGGTCTCTAGATAACAAAACTCCCGAAGAAGTGTTCACTGGGAAGAAACCTACCGTGGATCATCTCCGAATTTTTGGCTGTCCTGTCTATATTCATATACCTAAGGATAAGAGAGAAGTTAGATACATCAGGCATGAAGGGAACATTTGTGGGCTACAACAATTCTTCTAAGGCCTATAAGATCTACATAAAAGGACACCGGATAGAAGTCAATTGAGATGTAATATTTGACGAAAGTATTGCATTCAAGAATTAAAAGGATCTCCCTATGGACTCTGATGATGAAGAAATTCCTGTATTCAAAGAAGAAGTTACTAAGGAAGTAGAAAAATAAAATCATGAAAATGAAGGTCCCAGTGAACCTATACAACCTGTGGCTATCCCCGAATCTAGAAAAAGACCTAACTAGTTGAAGTCAACACTTCTAGATGCAAAAGGTCATGGGGCATCTCAAGGTACATTCAGGGAAAGCAAGAAGCCCAAATGATGTTCTGGATATGCAACCTACATGACAAAACTAATATAAGCAGAGCCATCCACTTCTGAGGAAGCTGTCAATCTCCAAGAATGGAAGGATGCCATGAATGAAGAATATCAATCTATAATGAAGAATGGAGTTTGGGAGATCGTACCTAGGCCTGAAGACAAATCTGTGGTAACTTCCATGTGGATGTACAAGATCAAACATGTGGCAGATGGACGCATCGATAAATATAAGGCAAGATTTGTGGCTAGGGGCTTCTCTCAACAAGAAGGCATCGACTATGAAGAGACATTTGCTCCAACAACATGGTATATTATCATTCGTTCGTTGGTCTCTTTGGCAACATTGATGGGTTGGAAGATCCACCAAATGCATGTCAAGACTACATTCCTAATTGGCACCATTGATGAGGAAGTCTATATAGTATATAGAGCAACCTTTGGGGTTTGAAGTTAAGGATAAAAATACATATGTTTGCAGATTGAAGAAGGCGTTATATGGCCTCAAGCAAGCTCCAAGGGCATGGTATGCTAGGATGAATGCATACCCACAAAGATTAGGCTTCACAAAGAGTTCTGCTGATCCAAAGCTTTTTATTAAGGTTGTGAAGGGAGTGTTGAAAAGTGTAACTAGGTCGGTCTTCATGTTGACTATGTAATTATGTATATATGTAAAGAAGATGTCAAAGGTAATGAAATGTATTCTTGGTGTACTTGCTTCATGGGTTTCATGAGCAATATTTTATTATTATGTAGATAGACTTCTTCTTGATGTCTACTAGGCTTGAGTCTTCTAAGTATAGAAGTATAATTAAGTGTCATGTAATTATGCTCCAAGACCTTGCCATGATAGCATGAAGAAATGACTTCTACATGAGGATCAAAGCTACACTCTTAACATTTTAATAGAAGTCCTCAATGTCGGCCTATGAACAGAATTTAAAGTCGGTCTACATGATGGTGAATGGTCGGCCTAAAACAGAAGGACATACCACTATATATACCCTGACCTGCGGTTCATTTGAGACACAGATTTTGGTGGATTTCTCTGAGGTTGTTACAGGGTTTAAGGTGCAAATTTGGAACAGGAATAGTGGACAACTTAAGGCAGATTGTGGATGACCTAAGGCTGACTGTGGATAACCTAAAGAAGATGCAGATATCTGTGGTGGATGCAAAGTTCATGAAAGTTTGCGGACACCCTACAACAGCTCAGTGCAGAGAATTAGTGCAAGCACATAAAAGCAGTTAAACGGTAACTTGTGAATGCGGAATTGAAGAAAGTCTGTGGATACATTACAGCAGCTCAGTGCGGACAAGACAGAGAATTAGAGCAACACATTTGATATCACTGTAATAGTAAGGCACCTTGAAGTTTATGGAACAGACTTAAGTGATTGATATACATAAGCACTGTGATATCAAGATCCCATTAGCAAAGATTGACACAGTGATCGTAAGAAAAGGTGGCAGCAATAGTGAGGAAGGTAAATCTTTGATTTACCTTCCCACAGTTCGAGCATTTCATCTACAAGCATATGCGAAGTAAAGATCAAGGTCTTGGAAGCGCATCTAGGTTAAGGGTCTAAGTCTAGGTCATGGTACTTGTCATTTGAAGATTTATAAGAAGAATTCTTTGTGGGTTTTCCTTTCTAAGAGGGAGAGGTTTTTCCCTGGCTCTAGGAGCCTAACCTTTGTGTCTTGTATTTTTGATAATTGATTTGATGAAAGATTAACTTAACTAAAAGAAGAGAAGACATAAGTACCTCAAGTAAGTTCACAAGTAATTATCAAAAAGAGAATTTGTATTAACCTACAGTGCTCCAAATTCTCAATAGGGGGAACTAGTAATCATTCTTCTGTATGTAGATGATCTTCTCTTCACAGGTGTGGAAGGTCGGATTGAAGAATGTAAGAGGCAACTAGCAGCAGAATTTGACATGAAGGATCTGGGGCTGATGTGCTACTATTTGGGATTGGAAGTCTCGCAAGGACTTGATGAGATCTATCTAGGTCAAGGGAAGTATGTGATCAAGATGTTAAAAAAGTTTGACATGATGGATTGCAAATCTATGAGCACCCCGTTGATCACAAATTTGAAAAGACTAGGGAGTTCCGAATCGAGCCATGTGGATCCTTCCAAGTATAGACAATTGATTGGCTCACTGATGTACTTGGTGAATACTCGACTAGACATATGTTTTGCAGTAAATGTTCTTACTTAGTTCCAAGTGAAGCCGAAGCATGATCATTGGATAGCAGCAAAACATATACTGAGATATCTGCAAGGTACCATCCTCTACTGCCTGAAATATGATAGGAGGAATGATGTCCACTTGATTGGATATACAGATTCTGACTGGGCAGGCAATGAGCAAGATGGAAGAAGCACTATGGGAGGATGTTTCAGTTTAGGATCCTCCATGATCTCATGGATGAGCAGAAAGCAAGACACGGGTGCTTTGAGTATATTTGTTTGTACTTGTCGTTTCTTTGTCGTATCTGGATCTTGGCTTTTCAAAACATTCGCGGATCTGTATCCGAATCCTGGTAACTTAGCTTTTATCTAGTGGAATTATGTTGTAGGGTCCTTAGGGGCTACTTAGCTTAAGGTCCTTTGGTTACTTGATCCATAAGCACTACTAGGGAAGCCTCCCTTGTGTTAAATTGTGTCATTTACCAAAGAGAGGGGAGTAGTTGCTAAGGTGACAGTGGTGACACTCTTGTGTCACACGTTGTCTAGGTAACTTAATGAGACTTTGCACTAGGTTCTATGTTTTGCTGTAACAATGCCTATTCATCATTAAAGTCTGGATAAATACAACAGGTTGCCTCCATGTTGGATTCTCCTCAATGAAGCTAACAAACTCCCTGAAAGATATATCTCCTTTGGATATGTGCAAGATGGTCAATGGTTGTTATAGCAACCTCCAAAAGTGGATCTAAGATGGATTTCTTGAAACACGTGGAACAAATTGGCCAGGGTCTTGAATGCCCTTCTTAATATCTTTGTCTTTAAAGCAACAAACTTCCTGAGATAGGGGAACTCTTATCCTCCTAAGTGCCAATATCTTTGTATCATGTTAAAGATGCTGGCACAAGGTTCCTCATCTGCGGAGTGCTCCCCTAGGCAACCACTTGATAACTTGTCTCTGAACATGTCAAAATATTCTACAGCTGCCAATAATAACTTCCAACTAATGCATATAAGAGCATTAGGTCGACAATCTGATGCAAGGATCAGTATGAAATGGCACTAATATTCCACAGAAGGTTGCTTTACAGCCTGTATTTACAGCCACACCAATTTGGAAAATTTCTTACATAAGCTTCTCTTTTCCACCAGCTTTTTTGGATGATGAAAAGAGTCCAACGACATATAACCATTACCTTTGTCGTGGCTGATCAAATGATGAAGATGCCTTTCGGCTGCCCTCAAAAGCGGTGCTTAATGTGAAGGGCATATTCTCCCCATGGATTGTGTCAACCCTCTGTAATACAGTTCCTCCACAAACTGATACAATTCACTGTCAGAACTAGTGAATGATGCATTGATTCCATTTAGTAAACCCATGTCCTTGAAAAGGTTAAAAGCCTTCTGAAACTCTGCTAATGTCAAGGATAGATTATCCTTTACTCAGCCCAGTGAATAAATACTTCCAAATCTTCTTATTAGTGAGATCTGCTTTCAGACTACAGGTAAAAATCTAAGGCATGTCAGGCCTTTGACTGGGATCAGAAGGGTAAAGTTGTTAGCAGTGACATCATATTACAACCACATCGAGGAATTTTGCAGCCATCCAACCCAATGCTAGGACAAACATGGTGATAATCTCAACAGCAGCCTCAATGACGCCTACTACCTCAATTCTGTGAAATTGATCAAAACAGAGATCGATGGTTCATATTTCTTAACTACTCTCTCTGAATAATTGGCAGCTTATTCATTCATTCTTTTGCAACTTCTTTACGAAGAATTTTGACTACTTAGACATGTAACTCCTCTCACTATTTCTCTTGACAGGTTCTTGGGTTGGGTTGTCCACCTTTCCAATCTTGGACAAACTGACTTAATGTTTTGTATCTCTATACCTCTGTCACGGTTTTATACATATGTTCTGATGTTATGTACGTTTCTTTCTTTGTATTATTTTTGGCATTTTCTAGGAGTTGCACTGGCACTCCCACATTGTATTATACTGGTTGTACTCTTCAGTCCCAGTGACCTACTTCTGTGGTTTTTGTAAGATATTAACAAAATTATCTTATCTGATCTCCTTGAACCTGTGAGCAGACTGAAACACTGTAGCGACTCCTTGCATGAATTTTGCTTGAGATTGTATTTTGATCTTCTCCTTCTAGCCTTGTCACAATTCTTGGGCTTAAGGACATTGTGAAATGCGTCATTCAAGTTCAATAATTTTTAGATAACTTGCTGAAAAAAAAGGAATCTTCACATTCAACTGTTGATTTATGGTAGCATCGGATGTGCTCTAGCCTGTAACTTTGTATATAGGCTAGAACACATGTATTCCACAAAACCCAGAAATGGTTTTGGAAAATTCCACTTAGAGATGGTTTAATTAAATTAATTAATCGTTTTTTTAATGTTTTCCTAAGTCTAAACTTAGGGATACTGATTAATTAAAGGGTATTAATTAAACTAAGTGTGAATCTTCTAGATAAAGTCGTGGATCACCTCCAAGTTCATCTTAGCCCTTGATTATGTTTTAATCTTGGCCATTGAAGGTTCAACAAAAGAATATAAGAAGGAGGGTGAGGGGCCTATGGAAAATACATTGAGACACTTGAGCCATTGAGCATTTTCAAATTTGTGTGAGGAGACACAACTTTTGATCAAGAATCAAATCACTAGGGTAGGGTTTGATAAGTGATTTTGATTCAGTGATCAAATCCAGAGAGGTGCAGAAGCAGGATTGGTCAGGAGGACTAGGAGTGCATTTCAGAGAGAGATAACATTTATGCAGAAAAGAGACAACGCAGTTTTCTGAAGGGGTGACGCAGTTCCTGTAGGAAATCACGCAGAAGCAGCGCAATGTCTCTTGGAGTTAGTCCGGAGATAGCTAGAGGCTGGGATTTCTGAGCAAGGAGGGCCAAAATCCAGTCTCAGATTAGCTAGATTAGTTGCAGAAAGGGGTGATGCAGTTCCTCAAGCTTGCCCACGCAGGCTTACGCAGTTCCAGCGTAGGCAATTACACAAAGGCAGTGATGGCTTCACTAGCGCTGTTTAGATCAGCCAGAGACTTGCAAAGTGAGGTATATCTCACAATTATATTTGTTGTCTGGATTTCTCTAAAGGGTTTGCCGGATGTTGGCACCCTAGTTGTATTCAAGATTTTGTTGCTTAATAATACAAACCCTCAGATCTGCTGCACTGATTTTCCCAATTTGGGTTTTTCCAAGGACTTAGTCCAAAAATAACAGTGTCACATGTGGATGTTTTTCATTGTATTTTGTTCAGATTGTTTCAACACTTAGATTTATTCCGCAGTATTATTTGTGTAGACTGCTTCAGAAATTACTTCGATATTTCACTGTAATGAAATAATTATGAAACATATTAGAAGAAGTAATTCAGATTTGTTGCAGTAGGAATTCAGATCTAGGATTTTTCACATGGTATCAAAGCTTATTCAAGCTGAAGTGCAGGTGAAACACAAGTGAACCAGCAGATCAGCGCTGAAGAGTCTGGGATTTGCGTAAGCAGCAGCAGACCCTCCCGGAAACTACACTGTCCAGGCCAGGAGGGCAGTCCAACGCAGGAAAGGCTCCCTCTGAGAGAGTTGACAGAGGGGTAAGCTTTTTCAGTTGCAGAATAGGCAGCGTAGTAGATCAACGTAGCTAAAGGACGCAGTTATTGCACAACAGTAAGAGCTAGTGCATAAGCGTTAGAAAATTTCTGAAAAACACAGTTGTGGATTTCTTGACATCAGAGGGTTTCTCACTCAAAGAAGCTCAACTTTTCCCGTGCAGCGGCAGAAGCAATGACTTACTCCTCAAGGAGTGCGTAAGTCTAACTGAGCAGAGGGTTAGAGGAAGATTTCGACAAGTTGAGGAGATGGCCAACAATGGACTGCGTGACCAAGATAGATTGGAGGGTGCTTCCAACTATGTTATTTGGAAATCAAGGATAGAGTTTCTCCTTGATGAGCATGATCTGAAGGCCCTCATAGGGAGTGCATGTGCAGAACCCTTGGATGCAGCACATCTGAGACAATTCAAGAAGAATATGGCAAGAGCCAAGCGATTGATCCTAGATGAAGTGAAGGATCATATCGTACCCCACATAACAGCAAAGACCACGGCTAGAGAGATGTGGATAGGGCTGGAAAAGCTATACGAAGGATCTTCTGAGCAGCGGAAGATATACCTTGAAGAGAAGATGCGTAATATCAGAATGAAGAAGGGAGAGCGTTTTGACTCCTTGTTTCGTATTCAGGAAAACCGAGATCAACTGTCAGCAGTAAGATCTGCTCCTAGAGACTCAAAGCTAGTAAGGCTCACTCTGAACTCTGTTTCAGAGGACTATCAGGTCTTTATCCAAAGTATACTGGGCAGAGAAAGACTTCCAGTATGGGAAGCAATGAGGGCAGCCCTACAACAAGAAGAGTTGAGGAGAGATCTCCTCAAAATCCACTTGGAGGATGGCAGTAGCAGTTCAAAGGTTAAGGAGGAAGAAGATAACATCGCCCTTGCATCAAAGGGGCAACAAAAGCAGAAGAAGAAAGATCTGTCCAAGATCAAGTGCTTCCGATGTGGGGAAATGGGGCATTATGCCACACAGTGTCCTCTTAAGAAAAATGATAAAGAGGAGAAGGAAGATCCACAAGCAGGAGCTGCCAACATTGAGGCAGAAAAAGATTGTGCTATGTTAACTTCTATTTCGAAAGGAGAAAGTGGGCTGACTTGGAGTTGTAGATCCAGAATCTGCAAAGAGGCGGGATCCTTGAGTATTTCCGAACTATTAGATCACATGTGAGCTACGACAACGTAAAGACAGTAGCAGGATGGGCAGATGTAGCAGAAGATGATGAGATGATGCAGTGACTAGCAGTACTGGATCCTGATCAGTGCAGAGAGGAAGCAACAGCATCAGCAGTTGAGCAGCATCAGTGCAATGCACACTGGTGCAACGCAATGCAGTGCAGTGCAGTTCTCACGCAGTGCAGAGCAGCAACAATGCAGTATTTTCAGAGAGCTAGTGTAGAAACTAGCAGCAGCTAGTCTTATTTTTCAGTTGCAGATTTACTTGTCCAATTTCAGATGTTTTTCTGTTGCAATTAGCAACAATGCAGTAGCAACAGTAGTTGAGCAGCAAAAGCAGCACTGCAGTGCACTAGAGGTGCAACGCAGTGCAGAGTAATGCTCACGCAGTGTAGCAACATAGTTGCAGAATTCAGAGGGAGTTGCAGTACACTGCCAGTTGGCAACAATATGCAGAGTCAACAACAGTACAGTTGCAACATTTTCTTGTGCAGTGTTGGTGAGTAGCATCAACAGCACAACAACAGTTGTTCTAGAAGTCAGAGTAGCACATTGAGTTGTTTTGCTAGAGCACTTTCCTCGCTAAGAGGGAGTGTTGATTTATGGTAGCATCGGATGTGCTCTAGCCTTGTAACTTTGTATATAGGCTAGAACACATGTATTCCATAAAATCTAGAAATGGTTTTGGAAAATTCCACTTAGAGATGGTTTAATTAAATTAATTAATTGTTTTTTAATGTTTTCCTAAGTCTAAACTTAGGGAAACTGATTAATTAAAGGGTATTAATTAAACTAAGTGTGAATCTTCTAGATAAAGTCATGGATCACCTCCAAGTTAATCTTAGCCCTTGATTATGTTTTAATCTTGGCTGTTGAAGGTTCAACATGTTATCACTCAGTAATTTCTCCAGGTTCAAGAGAGAACTCACTGAGGTAACCACAAACCTACTTCAAACTCTAGGATCTAGCCTTCCTAGTGTTTAGAGAGGGCTCTCTCTTTAAAGTTTAACTTTGTTTTAATTTGTGAATATTAGGCTAGTTATGAAAGTACAGTTTTGGTTTGGTTTTGTTGGATTTGGTGGGAAAAAATCACTCGAAAGGATGGATAGTGGGAAATCTGTTTGTCCATTGGGCTATGGAGTCAAAATCAAGCTAACAGGACTAGAATATAGGGCAAAAAGGTCAAATGTCTTCAGGGCAAGATAGATAACCCTTGGAGATCTTGGAAAATTGGCTTTGTGAGGTGGTATGATCGGGATAAAGGGCACTTAAGGATCCTTTGATCCGAAAAAGAGAAGTAGTAGATAGAGGTCAAACGGGAGAGGAAGAAATTAAAGGTTCCCTACACCGGAAATCAGAAGAAAACAAAGAAATGATAACTAATTAAAAACATAGTGCTATTAACATGTCTTGTAGTAATACTCCTAGTTATACGTTCAGATTTAGAATTAAAACACAGATGTATGCATGTAATAAAGAAAGATAACAATGACAAGTTTTAGAGAGTACTTCACTCCAGATAGCTTATCATAGTGATCTTGAAGTATGATGCCAAATAGTTGATCCAGTTTGCTACTCAAAATTGAAATCCAAAGCCTTCAAGTCAACAAAATATCTATAGTAATCTCCAACAATTTTATTCCACCAAAATACTTCAAAGAGTGAAGTATTTATACAAATTCTAAACTAGAATATCTTGAAAAAATATCAAGATTGGTTTACAGATATCTCCAACTGTTTTACAGAAATAGAACTTAAGTAAAGGACACTCAAAACTAATGCATCTATTTGGCACTATTTTTTATGGATAGGTGATGACAAAGAGGAGAATTCGAATTTGATATCAACTCTTAGTTGATGATGAGGCATCCAAGTCACTAAATGTTTCCTTTCTTTGTGCATTCTGCTCCAGAAATTCTGCAAAATTGGGGTCCAGTGATACCTTTGTATGTCTCAATCAGAAATAGATTAGTAAAAAGTGAAAGAGGTTATGGTAGATAAATATGTTGTTGAGATAAGCTTTTCTCAGTTCCCTAAACTTTTTCTCCCGCTGTTCACAATAGGCTCTGCAAAAATATGTGTAAAACAGAGTTTTCCACAGTCTAAAAAATAGGCTGTAAATATGTGTATGTATCTCTCATTCTGTAATACTTGTGCAAAACGTGAGATAGGTTTTTGTAGATGGGTCTCTTAGGAACAAAAACCTCCTTCAGTTTTGTAAGATGTTTTTCTTATTGGCCATAGTCTTCTCTGCAAACTGATGACTTAATAGGAATTTTCTGTAAAAAATGCTTTCAAATATTGTTTAATATTTCCAAATCCATAATGGCTGTTAGAAAAGTGAAAGAGGTTTTTGTAGATGGACATCTTAGGAACTTAAACCTCCTTCAGTTTGGAAAAATTCATCTTGGATTGGACACAATATTTTCTGCAAAACTATGATTTAAACATGAAATTTATGCAAAAATGTCCTTTCTTGCTCTGTTTTCATCTTTTAACCTTACTGTTCTTTTAACTGTTTTTACTTTCACTTTGGATAAACTTCATTGTTGTTGAAAGTATTTTCATCTTTATTTACCATTTACTGCCTCTGTATTTACTTTTACTGTTTTACCTTGATTGCTTTGTCACTTTGTTTTAACCTTTATTGTGACTTTCATCTGAACTCTGATGCTCTTTGACTGTTCTGTTTTCACTGTTGCTGTGAATTCTTACTTTATTTTTACCATTCACTGTGTAAATTTATCTCTCTGCATAAATGACTTCTTTCTGTTCTGCTTGCTGGAATCTTTTGTTAAAGAATATCATTTAAAATTTTCTTTGTGAACTTTTGGAGTAAAATAGATTTTTAACTAGTATTTAGATTGTTTTATCCAAATTCTCCTTTTGCTAATGACCTGCAAAACAAAATAATTGTTAATGAAATTCTGGCTGCAGGGAGGTGATAATGGCTTTAAGTGGTCACAGTACTGGATTTGATTTTGGCACTTTGGAACCATCAGAATTGCTTGTACTCTACTTCTTAGGCATTTTGGTCTACTTCTGCAAGTTTAGACAGTTTGCAGAAGTGATTTGCTTTAGCAGAGGATTTCTTGGACAAATTTGGCAAAGTATAGCTTTTCTTTCCAAATTAAGTCTATGAAAGAGTTTTATAGTCTTTTAACTGGTTTAAAACAAGAAACAAGGGTTTCCTGAGTATTTTAATGGAAAATTAGGCCAAAAACTTTTTTGAAAAAGGGTCAAAGAGGCTTGGGATACCTGCAGAGGTTTTCTGGTTTGACTTAAGCTTGAAATAGATCATTAAACTGTGAAAACTCACAAATTTCCTCAAAATAGCGCACAATAGAGAAACATGGTTTTTGGGAAGAATTTGCCAGAGTTTGGCTTGTTTTTGGGGCTTTTTAACAATTTATTTTAATAGATTTCTTGAACTCTGAGAGTGTTTGTTCTTTTTAAGGCTTTAAATCGATTGCAGGTTCAAATTTTTTAGAAAAATACCTGTAAGATGCAGGGATCGAGTTTTGGAACAATTTCTGAGGTTTTTTGAATAAGTTGATGGCTTCTGTAGCTTTTCTGGAGCAATGCGCAGCTCTTCGACCATCTTCCAAGGTCATGGGGCAAATATTGCAGGTTTCAGGCATGAAAATGGCAAACAAGGGGCTTTAAAAGGGTTTTTTTACAGTCGGGGAGGCACAATAGTAGGTTTAAAACGCACAAATAAACGAATAAATGCCTTACCAAAGGTTTTATTAAAACATTACAGTTGCATTGATCAACATTGAATGTAAGTCGCATCAGGCGGGAGGGCGGTTTTGTATTTTCAACGGAATAAGAAACCGATGGTTATCGCGCAGGTTTCTAGTGGTAAGCGGTTTTAAACTAAACCCATGCGATCCAATGGATGAAGGGCACGTGTAGGAGAGCGGAATGGGCGAAACCACCAATTTCGCGTGGCTTTGGCATTTGGGCGATCGTGCTTCTATTCTGCGCGATTTCGGCTTCTGACCGTTAGATCTAAGATTTGGATGCGAACGGTCAGGATTGCTTCGGAAGTTGCATTGAAACGATATGTGGGACCGGGCTTGGTTATATGCAGCGGAAGGGTTAAAATACGTTTAAACCTTTATAATATAGCCGGGTGGTAAAGGTATAAAACATATATGTAATGTTTTAATTAATGTATATGGGTGTGGGTTTTTATTTATTATGTAGTTTTTAAACCTTTTCAATAGTTTAAAGACCATAGGGGCGGGCGGGGTATTTGAATAACGATAGTTTTAGACCAAAGGGCTTATATAGGGCGAGGTTTTTATATTTAGCATGTGGGAATAATAGACTTTGGTCCAAACGTTATAATAGTGGGTTTTTGGGGTATTTTAAATATAAGGGAATTAATAAATACGAGAGGGTACTTCTTAGGGATTTAATAAAAATATGTTAAAATTTAATATGAAAAGGTAGTGAAATATAATATAAACACATTTTATCTCCAAGTAAAGTGTATATGATAGACAAAGCAAAGGAGTGTTGTATTTTTTAATATTTTACACTTTAACTTAGGACAAATTGTATTTTTGGGGTTTTATGAATGCTTTTGGAGGGATGAAATTAATTATTTTTAGGGTTACAATTTTACTAAGTAAGAATGTGTCTTTACTTAGGAAAAAGGGGTTTTAATGTATGAATGAAGGGTTAATGATGATAAATGTGTGTTTAACATAAGAACTCAATATTTTTAACTAGCCAGTCATCGAGCCTTGGGTTCAGTCCCAACAAAAGTCAGAGAAATGCTTTGAGCCTGTTTGACTGATAGCTTAGGATACTGAATACTTATAGGGGAGGGGAAATTAGTGATTCTGCCCGATGATGTTTTATTTACATGATTGCTCCACTGTTTTCTACCTACCCAACTTTATTTCTAACATTTTTTCTTCATTTTGTAGGTGCATTTAGACTTGCAACCTTGAAACATTTTCTTTCAAAGAATAAAACTATCTAAATCTACCTTATTTCATCCGAGGGCTCAGATTAAACTATTGAGCTCCTCATTATTCTCTACCTGTCTACTGATTTGTCAAGCTTAAACTGTTTGATAAATCCTTATTCTCTATCTAAAACATGAAAAGTTAAGATTAAACTATTTAATTGATCATGGATTATGGTATTTATTGACACTCTGCACATAATCATTATTCTTGCAGTAAAGTAAAAGTAGTGGCATTTGGATTTGCTCACTTTCAGGTCTTGTTTTTCTTTTTCTTTTGGGGTATATGTTTTTCTAAGTCCTTTGATCTTTCTTTTAGGACTTTTTTACCCTCTTTTTGGGTTTTATTATTTTTTTATTTTTTTCAAAATATGGGAAAACAACTTGTAAAAAGCAAGGTATGTACATATTTACAAGACTATCAAAGTCAGTTCAAAATTATGAACCCTATATTTATAGGACCCTAACACAAAAGAAGAATATAAGGAGGGTGAGGGGCCTATGGAAAACACATTGAGACACTTAAACAATTGGGCATTTTCGAATTTGTGTGAGGAGACAACTTTTGATCAAGAATCAAATCACTAGGGCAGGGTTTGCTAAGTGATTTTGATTCAGTGATCAGATCCAGAGAGGGGCAGAAGTAGAGACTCATCAGGAGGACCAGGAGTGCATTTTAGAGAGAGGCAGCATTTACGTAGAAGAGAGACAACACAGTTTTTTGAAGGGGTGACGTAGTTCCTGCAGGAAATCACGCAGAAGCAGCGTAGTGTCTCTTGGAGTCAGTCCAGAGATAGCTAGAGGCTGGGGTTTCTGAGCCAGGAGGGCCAAAATCCAGTCTCAAATTAGCTAGATCAGTGGCAGAAAGGGTTGTTGCAGTTCCTCAAGATTGCCCACGCAGGTTTACGCAGTTCCAGCGTAGGCAATCACGTAGAGGCAATGAGGGCTTCACCATCGTTGTTTAGATCAGCCAGAGACTAACAGAGTGAGGTATATCTCACTATTATATTTGCTGTCTAGATTTCTCTGAAGGGTTTGCTGGATGTTGGCACCCTAGTTGTATTCAAGATTTTGCTGCTTAATAATACAAACCCTCAGATCTGCTGCACCGGTTTTCCCAAGTTGGGTTTTTTCTGGGGACTTGGTCCAAAAATAACTATGTCACATGTGGATGTTCTTCATTGTATTTTGTGCAGATTGTTTCAGCACTTACATTTATTCCGTAGTATTATTTGTGTAGACTGCTTCAAAAATTACTTTGATATTTCACTGTAATGAAATAATTATGAAACATAATAGAAGAAGTAATTCAGATTTGTTGTAGTAGGAATCCAGATCTAGGATTTTTCACATCAACCAAGTCAATTTCCTTTCGTCTGCTCCTTAGTAGTCCAAAATGGTGAAAGTTGTCACCAATGTAATGGAATCAGAACTTTATATTGTGGAAAAATGCATGTTATAATCAAAATGTCAACCCCTTCATGATAGCTACTGTCTGAATAATTCAGATTTGGCCAAAGGAAGATTTAGGCATGAAAACAGGCCTCAAAGAGTATTGACTGCTGGCTGTTTTAAGTGTTAGAACAGGGCTGAAATAAGTGTATTTATAGATCTACAATGGTTTGCTTATTGGCACCTAAAACATGCTTGAAATATCTTCTCTTTGATACTTTTGCTGAGGCATAGTGACTGTAGGCAACAAACAAGATTCCCTATTTTAATTGTAAGGCATGATGACTATACTATATAGCAAAAATTTCTAATAACAACAGCCTCACAGAAGATGCATGATATTCAACTTGATCCTTTACCAAAAATTTACTTTCATATGTGCATTACTGGAAGTAATGCTTTAAAATACTTATGCATTTTGAGGGGCAACAGGGTGCGTGTTGATTGCTTTAGGGGCCGTGTTGGCCTTGTTATCATGTTCCTTGCTGCCTACACCTACCAACAAGTCAGTGGAAAAAGCCTTCAACCCCACAAGGTGTGGTCGGTGGCAAGGATTTCAGAGAAGGGGTTGTCACACCGATCCTGACTCTCTGTTTTAGCTCTCTCCTAGGTCAGCTGAGGGGGGTGGTCCCTAAAGGAAAACTAAGTTAAAGATTTGAGTTTCTAGGAGAATATTAGAGTGAAATTGGATTACTTTTAAAGATTCATGAGCATTTATGAGCAACTTTGAAATAATAATGACAAACCATTTAACCGGTGCCTTTACAAGTAACGTGCTCAAAAGTAAAATAAATGCTCAAAGAGATGAGAACACAATAATCCTGAAATGGAAACAAAAGACTGTTAGCACAAGATATCAAAAATGCTTTCAAGATAAACTAATTTATGAATCAAAACACATGAGGCTATCTTGTTCACAAGGAAGCAATTAGAGATCTGAATATAAACCAGATGATAAAAAGACTTTAAACCAACATGCATTTAGCTTTGCAACATGAAATAAGAGTACTTGAAAGGAAATGAGATTCATCAATCATCCATGAACATGATGAACATTAAACATAAAATGGAGCTTTCTAAAGTAAATAATGTCCAAGTACAAGAAAATTAAGCTAAAATTGTTGCAAAAGAGATTACAATACTTGCATGAAAGGAAATGCTTCTTGAAAAAGGGAAATCATATTTCATGTGAGATTCTGAATCATCAAGAAAGCAAAATTCAAGAACTTGCAAGTAAGTTAGATGTGATGAAAAATGCTCTTGGTTTATTTTATTAATTAGTTCTAAAGCAAGGTTACAAGTCAACTCTTTAATCCTCAGATCTCACCCTCGCCCAAAGATATGGATCCCACAGTGAGGAGTCAGTAGAGGAGTAGAGGGTCCCTAGAAACGTCTATTCAACCAACTTATGTTGGAGGTAAAATTTTAGTGATTGCTTGGGGCATGTAAGTAAATTAATGACAATTAACTTTCAAACTTGAGATGTACTTGCATGTCATGAAGTAGAATGCTACTTTATGGAGAAAATTTGCCCAAATACTTACTGCATGTAAGATGTAATTAAAGGTGAAGCATAAATGGCTTTGGAACAAAATTCATGACAAATTTAAAAGTGCATGCATGCAAAAGTTTGGACTTGCTGTGAAAGTAAGAAGACTAGAAATCTGTAGAAAATTAGATTAAGGTGCATGTAAAGTGAGTGTAATGCATTATTTTGTTAATTCCCCAATTGAATGATGTGCATGCAAGTGAAAAATATCAAAGATCAAGCCACAAGTCTCTCCAAAAAGGTGGAGAGATAGGGATACCAATGGGTAAAACCCACGCTCCCAAAACCAAGAATTTTATTATTACAAGAAGGAGAAAACTATGAAGTATTCTCTAAAATCCAAGGAAAACCTTTACAATGTTGGCTTGAGCCATAGATCTTTCCTTGCTGAAAATTTCTGCAATTTGAGGCTCACAAAAGCCCAACAAAAATACAGGATTTTCGAGAAAGAAGAAGCAAGGCAAAGCCTCTTTGAGATACACGACCAAGAGAGAGAAATAATCTAGAAGTTGGAGCCCCAAGGTCCTGCATGCAAACTTGTAAGTAGTTTTATGAAAATGAAACCTGCAAGTAGATGCAAGACAACAAGTTAGAGAAAATCTACAACAACAAATGTTAGCTCAAAAATCACAAAGTAATACTAATATTACAAAAATAATCTACAAGAAGCTAGGCCAAAGAGTATGAGCAAACTCTCCTCTTTGACTAGCCATAGCTTGGCTCTTTGGAATAGCCAAATATTAAAGAAATGAAGAGCAATACTTGAAAAAAAAATTATTTTAACTATGATTTTTTTGATGCAAGAAATAAGATGTTTGAGAAACTTAAAAGAACCTCTGCAAGACAAAATAAAATATAGATTAGACTTTGGAAATCAACACATGTGGGTTCTCCTTCAATATTTTCAAGAATGGGTTGGTTTCTCCAAGAACTTCCCCTCATGCTTGAAAAGCTTGACTAATGACGGATCCTTCTACACAATCTCACCACAACATATTAAATCCACATGAAATTAATTAAAAGCGATGGAAATAACTCCTATAGATATATTTGACATCAAATAGAAGATTTTTATCCTAAAGCTATTAGGTAACTCTTATGCTAATATGAGATAGCTGCATACTAACATAACTTGAAACAAACATGAAAAAATAAATAGAAGCATAACAACCAGTCATGAATTTACCACATATGAAAGGAGAAAAACACCATCACAAGTTACCCCAAAGACTTTTGTATTATATTGCAAGTACGTGTACAATCCAATAGCGCGTCCTCATGCCCAATAGTTCGTATTACATGATACAATATGAGAACCCATGGCTCCATTATATAGAAAGTTGGGAGCAAATCCCAAGGACGAATGCATGTGAGAAGTGAACTTGGAGAAAATCCCAAGTAAAGATAAGTCAAGTTCCACATGGAGAAGATTGAGACACCCAAAGCAAAATCGAATTTCTTTTGTGCATACCAAGGGAAATCGAATTCCCCATATGATCCATTGAACTCATCCATAAGCCAAACGAAGTACTGTGCTACACCAAGTCCACCACTGCAAACTTGAACCAACTTAAATCGTACCTGTAGATGACCCCAATGATCTTCTGCGTAGGTCCCTGAGAACTGCGTGTTTCCTCTGAGTGACTGCGCAGTCTAAGCTCAAGGAATAGCGTAAATCCTCTGAGTGAAGTGTTCAGTGTTGTTGCACTCCAAATAGCTTGTGAGAAGAGGTCCCCACTTGGTCTTTAGTCAACTGATCCTGTAGAATATTCCTTTTATGCTCAACTGCTTTTAATAAATTTGATTTTCCTTGTGTGTAATTGCTGCTTTATCTCTGGGAAATTCGATTTTGAATAAGTAAATGATGAATTAATGATGCAGTGTGCTCAGTCATCCTCCACATGTCCGTTGACTCAACTCTGACTTAGAATAATTTCCAAGTCATTTGTCCCATGGAATAATTTATTTCTCTCTATTTTATTTAATTCTAGCGTAATTAAATGCCACAATTTCCATTAAACTTAGGAAATGTGGGTTTTGAGGGTCCAAAACTCATTATTAACCCCTCAAAGTGTGTCATAGTAAAAAGTTGAGGGTGAAAGGTGCAATTTTGATTACTCACACTCCATACAACTTTTCTAGACAACACTTATTACAATCCAATTACAATTTTTATTGCAATTTTCGACCTGCGAGAAATCTAAAAAATAAAAAAATCACTACGTAAACCTAACCAAATTCCACGATTTTTTTTGTGTGATCTAGTATGGTAGTATACATTGACTCTAGACACTAGGACTCACCCATGGCCTCACCATCAAGCGGTACTCCAGCTTTGGGGTAAAATTGGAGGAAATAACTCGATTAATTATTAAGTCCTGATAGGGAGATGATGATTAACCGAGTAAAAAAAACCTCCCAGAGTAATACTCACTTGTTGGCAAGGTCCCAAGCTACCTAGGCCTGTTACAAACTCAATACTGACTCAAATTCATCATTACTAGCATCGCTTATTACAATTCCCTGTAGGGCGTGAAATCTGGTACAAGAGAAAGATGATGAGAAATAGAAGTATAGTTCAAAAGCTCTATTGAACTGATGATATCTAATGGTACAAATTTCTTCTGGTTCATCTTTGGGCATGGAGTCTTCTCATTATCATCAGCTGCCACTCTAGTGGTCAACAGGCCTAATGTATTATACTGGGATGTTTAACTTGATTCTTTGCAGGATTTTGTGGTAAGTGATGTTGAAGAGAATATTGCAAACCCTTCAACCATAAAGGAAGATGGCATGACTGAGACAGTCGAGACGACCTTCATCGAAAGTCCATGCATAATAATAAGTAATATGTAGGTAATCTCTTATAGTCAGTGAATAATTCAGCCAACATAGAAATATGCTGGATACAAGAGTCCTTTATGCTCATAAAGCAGGAAGATCTAGTGCCCTTCAATTTGTTAATTTCTCTTCACAGGCTGAAGTTGAGGCAGCAATTTCTGCTTTGGATGAGAAGTTAATTTCCGTACTGCCAGATTGTAAATTTTTTTGCCTCATATGGCCACTTGATCTCGTGGACAGTTTAATAAAAGCTATACATGTATATCTATCTACTCATGAATACATGGACAATTTCTTTGCCTTTATCACGATAAGAAAAGAAATGCAAGCCCATTGTTGATAAACATGACAGTTTTGCATTTAAGATTGGTCAATGTCCAGATCTCATAGGAACACAAAAATAATTGCATGAAGGAGAAGGGAGAATAAAAATGAAGTTTTCAGTACCCACTCAAAAAGCATCTGAGAATTCTATGATAGACATTGTAACTGACATTTTCCCTCACCATTAGTTGGTTGTTGCTTTCCACTACTCGTAGATCATTATACTGTGTCTTGTCATCTATGTAATGTAGCAATGATTTTCTTTAGGTGCTGCCTTCTCTTAAAAGTTTATGCAGTGCAGTTTCTAATACTCTAATGTAAGTATATAACTTGTAATTTGAGTTGAGCTCTTTTATTTTGTAGGAATTTTATGAAAGAATACTAGTAGTGAAAGATGCAAAGGTGAAGAGCCAAGTATGATCTTTTGTGAAAAGTTGAGGAAACGAGGATGTTCCATCATGGATGCAATCTTTATAGAGGCTGTAATTAAACAGGACATGTACAAGATGGCATATTGCTTAGTTATTGTTTGTCACTGCAGTCTATTCCTCATGACTTTATCAAGCATGACCAAAATTATGGTCTGGTGAAAATCTACCTTTGCGTTCCCTTTTCTCTGGTTACCGGAGTAGGACAGGAGCAAAATTTGATGGGTGTAATGGAAAAATAATTTTTGTGGCTCTCTGGATACACACATCAGAGCTCTTGCATGTTTGTGCATCGTCATTACAGTTTGTGCCTCTTAGAAACTGTATTATATGTGGAAACCTTTCTTTTGCCAAGTAAGTTGTCATTAGTTGACCCTATTCATCCACTCACTATACTAATTTATTTCTTGAAGAGCATTGCTATAACACATTTGAGGCTAATGACTGTTCTTTTATCCAAATGGGCTGTCGTACAAGAACTAGAACATTTAAATTATAAAGGTGGAGTAGTCTTCTGAATATAAGTCTTTGTTCTGGATGCTTCTTTTATCAAAGTTGGTTTGAATTTGCCTGGAGCTGGGATGTTATTGTCCCATTGAAATATCTTCTGAGAAACAATTGCAATGCGGTGGGTTATATGTTTCAATTTTGAGTAGTTCAGAGCTTTGTTGCGTCGTTTACTGAAGGCAATATATGTTCCTGTACAAACCTATATTAGATAGAGATTTGTGGCATTTATAACTATGTGATTGTAGTTCTAGTACTAATAAAATTTGTTGCCATGCAAAACATAAAGTAATCGGTTATATGTGAAAAAACAGTAAATAGAGCCTTACAGTTGAAATTTAGTAATCATCATATCTGAGAACCTTGCTCCACCATGTATGACCAGGGAGTACAAAGTTCTGTGCGATTTTCTTTTGCTACACTGGTCAATGATGGATATTCATGTAAAATCAGAGGTTATTTCAGTGGTAGACATAAATAGCACCTTTGGTAGCATACTTTTACATCTCCTTCCGCTGCAAAGAGGATATTAGACAGGAATATTCCAACAAAATCAAAAGTTAGTTCAGTAATTGATAGAAATGGCACCTTATTTAGTTAACATGATTTTACATCTCCTTTCATTCGGAAGATTCTAATGTTTGAATGATCCTCTTCACAGCCATACACCTCTCCCGCCAGGGTTGATCAGGATTCTGCTCTACAACTTTAGATCCACAAGAAAATTGCAGCTGAAGCACACAAGAAAGGAGACATTCCTAAAAAACAAGTTTCTTATATTCAAGCTGAAATATCTCAAATGATATCAATATTTTAATTTTCCTTACACCAGCAACCTGGGATTATTTCCTAGCAGATTCCCTGCTGTAGAATTTAATTATTATGCAAATCTACTGAATGAAAAGCACTGTTGAGATTCTAACACAAACAAAAGATAACAGCGGAAACAAATTAATACACCAATCTCATACACATGCACACATAGATTTCTGCCCTTCAAAACAGTTGTTTCTTTAATAACACTTTACAGCATACAATGACTATCTTCCTATGAGAATGCCCCTTTGAGGAAAAATACAAATACAACAAAACTTGGAAATCCAGCTGATCAGCCCTCTGCAGATCTGTCTGTTGATCTGGATTCTTCTCCCTTAGCCGCCCCTTGCACACTTCCTTCAACCTTGCACACTTGGATGAAAGTCCTTCTTCATCCAATCACTGAGATCTCATTATTTCACCGTGTCTTGAGCTCAAAGATATGTCTTCTCCCTTAGCCTAGCCTTCCTTTTATAAGTTTGAGTTATTGACCGAATCTACAACCCTAATCTCCAAAGTGATTGATGGTTGAGATTAGATCTCAACATCACTTGAGATCAATGGTTGAGATTCATCTAATTCACCAATGCAAATATCCTTTGCATTTCATTAGATTAACACACTTTATCTTATTAGTTAAAGTAATGGCTAAGGTTAAAGATCAATTAGGTGATGTCTGGATGTCTACAAATTTAAACTATGCAAAGTACTTGCCTGCCCTACAAACATCAAAACTCTTTCTTACCAAGGAAGGCACTTTTGGAAGAACCATTTGGAATTGACTTCCCCCCAGTCTTGGCACATTGTCCCATGCATCATCCTTTACCATGGATTTCCTCCAAATCTCCTAGTCCACTGGCTCTTTAATGATGCTGCTCATCAGTGCCATGTAGTTTGAAAAATTCTTTTGAGGCTTGCTCTCCCTCAGTGTGCTCCTAAGAGCCTCCACATGCTCGAGTATCCCTCGATGTCTACTTAAACCACCCGAGCGACAAAACTAAAAAGAGCTATTGACCCCTCTCTACCTGAAGGATGATTCCCTGAATTGGAAACCTTTGCATGCTACTCTCCCATCAAAGCCTCCTTCTCTTCGTCCTTTGTCATTGTTGGTGGAAACTCATGAGACTTCTTAGGTGCCAAATTCTACTCGAACTTGACATATTTGCTCACAACTATCTTCCTCTATGCTTGTAGGAAAATCATGTAAGCTTTTGAGGTCTCGCTATACCCAACAAATATGCCCTTCTATCCCGAAGGCTATAGCATGTAAGCTTTTGAGGTTTTGCTATACCCAACAAATATGCCCTTCTATACTAAAGGCTTTAGCTTTGTCCTCTTCTCCACAAGAACTTGGATGTATATTGGACAACCAAAGATCCTCAAATGTCCTCTCTCTAGCTTCACCCCTGTGAATGCCTCCTTAGGAGTCCTTTCCCCCAATATCCTATGAGGAATTTTGTTTTGCACATATATTGTTGTGTTACACGTCTCTTCCCAAAGTAGGCAAATCTTAGTCATGTTTCATAGCCTTGATAGAATTGATGATAGACTGATTATTTCTCTTTGCAACCCCATTTTGCTAAGGGTCGTATGAGATTGTCATCTCTCTCTTGATCCCTTCCTTGTTGCAAAAATCCTTGAAGTCATTGGAGGTGTACTCTCGCCCATTATCCGACCTAAAGACCTTAATGTTCATGAAAAAGATCCAAGTTTTCATGGAATAGTCATCAACAATACTGTGCTACCTGTACTGATGCCACTGACATTGGTCCCCACACATTTGAATGAATAAGATCCAAGATCCCCTTGGACCTACCCTCATTGTTTAGAAAAAAACCTTGGCATTCTTGCTATTTGCTCACCCTCTGTTTTCCCTTTAACTTACATAAGTTGTTATTTCTAACCCCAATGGTCACCACTGTGTCTAGGCTAGACTCCTCTATTCAGGAATGCACATTTGCCCATTCTTAAACATGACCTCATATTGTATGTCCTTAATCACTGAGATTGACAACAAGTTCTTCTTCAGTCCTAACCCAAACAATATGCCATTGGCTTCCAATGTCCCTCCTAACTCGAGATGGAACTTAATGGTTACAACACCCTGCACTACGTACTTGGCTTCATTGCCAAGCTCCACATGAAAATCTGAGTCACTCTTTGTCAGACTGCTAAATAACTCCCTTGCTTCTGTCTTATGGTGTGATGCGCCACTATCCAAGTACCATGCACTTTTGGTGATGGTGTTGGTAGATAGATAGGGGACACACGAGAAGTATTTCTTGAATTTCAAACTCATCAAGTTGTGCCCTTGCTAATGTTGTTGTTTGTTGCAACTTCCCCTCGCTCTTCTTCTCTGGACACTGTAATGCATAGTGCCCATTCTTGTGGAAAATGAAGCACTTGAGCTTGCTCAAGCCTTCTTCTCTGGTCGAGATGTTTCCCCCTCATTGGTATCCTTGGAACCCTTCCCTTTGCACTTCTTGGCCATACTAACTAGGGCTAGGATACCCTCTCCATCTTCCTCCTTGTTGGCCTTAGACTCCTCTTGAGTCTCTTCCTAGATGTAGTCATCCAAAAGCCTCTCCCAATTGGGAAGTTTCTCTTGAGTACATATTCTCTTGATAAATGATTCCTATGACCTAGGAAAAACATTCAGTGCAACATTTACGAGCTCTACATTCTCCACTTTCTCCCTAATGGCTACATGTTGATGATGTGTCTAGGTGATCCTCATGTAGTGATTGTTAGGGAATTAGAAAGGCAGAAAGATCCTCTTATTCTTGATTATTTACTTGTGATCTTCTTTAGTTATTATTATGTTCTTCTTATTAGTTCATCAAGCAAATATCAAAGCAAATACACATAGATCAAGGACACCAGATGTAGGTCAACATCCAGGGAAAAACCCCCCTCGAGGGGAAAACTCAGTGAATAATTCTTCCTTCAATAGTAATGCTTGAGACTCTAGACCTTGACCCAGACTTCCTCCACACCAAGTCATCCTTCCTTGTGATCCTTCCTGAATCTGGCAACTACAACAACAATAGTAGCACTATGATGACTTGGAACTTGACCTTGCTTCTTGAGACTTTGATCTTGAGGTAGAGACTTCTATCTAGTTTCAAATACTTCGATTTAGGTCCAATACAACTTCTCCAAGCAACAACATTCAACAAAACAAACTTTGACTTCCTCCTCCCTTGGCAGCAACACCTTGGCAACGACTGATGCACGAAAACTTTGAGAACTTAGATCTCCCAAACTATAGATCCAAATATAGAGAGAGTAGTGCCAAAATTTTGATTTTATTCAACTCTATAAGTGTGCCCAAAACCGAATCCAGAAAGTCCTCCTTAATTTCACAATTTCTCCTTGTTGCAACTACAAAAATCGAATTTCTGAGTTGCAGTGAATTGGTTCCAAGTGAGTGCGATTCCACTGTATATATAGGCTTCCGATGGGTTCAAATTACTTGATTTGAGGCCGACTTGGTGTGGAGGCTTCATAAATCATATTTTACTTGATACTTGACCTAATTCCATGATTCAAAAGTCCAATATGGATCAGTTTAAATCTGCAGTAAACCTATAGACTCAGAATAAAACCTAGAAGTCCACAATAGGGACTTTGACCTAAAATAGATAGGACCCAAGCATGAAACCCATGCTTTAATAAGTCATTTAATAATAATATAAAATTCTTTTCTTTATTCTTTTGACAATTACAATAAATATCGACTCAAGTACAATTTATGAAGACCAAACCTAGTTACATTCTTCAACACTCCCTCTTAACTAGGGAGGTATTCATAACTCAGTAGTACAAGGTAGATTCCAATTATATGAACCATGAAGAATCTTTAGACACTTAAATGTCATGGACTAGATTCCTGACCAGGGAACTCTATCCATTGGTCACTCAACATTTTAGGCACTCCAATGCCATGGACTAGATTCCTGACCAAGGCAATCTATCCTAGTGGGACTAAGATGGACTAAAGATTTCATCCTCTATAGCTACCATCAAGCTTACTTACTAACCATCAACCCATGGAACTAGGTGCACATCGACCCGATGCCACCCTCCCAACCAGACATCAACACAAAGCGCTGACCAGATGTGTTTTCAGGCAATGCTTTACTCACAAAGCCTCAAGACAATATTTTTAGGCAATTCTTCGCTCACAAAGCCCCAGGCAATGCTTCACTCACAAGGCCTCAATACACCTTGATCCAATAGATCAAGGATAAATGTTCTCTCCCAATCAAACTGATTGGTAACCAACATGCTATCAAGTCCTTCAAGAGATTAACCTGTGCAAACACAAACCCCAATCATCAATAATTTCAAATGCGTAATCAAAACAAACTGCGAGGTTTCGATGCTGCCCTTCAACTAATTCCAGTAGGACTATCAATAGAATCTTTCAAGAGAATATTCCTCTTCCTACTTCCCATGTGGCAACATATATTTCCATAATATACTCTCCAACCATGACTATGATTTTTACTCATGGACTTCACTAAGGCTTACGACTGTTAATCCTGGTCTAGTGCATGACACATGAAGTAGAGAACCATAATCATTTCTTCTTTTATCCAGGCTCCCTCTTTGATTCAGGTGGATATCGAGGGCCACCCACCTATTCCATTTGGACCCGCAACATCAATTCTGTCAGTTTTTCAGCTTCAACAAAACTTACTATTTTTAGCAGGTTTTCGGGCCCTGCACTTCCGGAGCCGTTTTGGGGACTTAATGATCCAGGTGGATATTGTTGGCCACCCAGCAAGTCCATTTGAACCCCCACCATCAATTATTTCAGTTTGTAAGTTTCAACACAACTTACTATTTATAGCATTTTTTCGAGTCCTGAACTTCCGGAGCCGTTTTGAGGCCCTAAACGATGTTTTTTGGGAAAACCGGGAGCAACATGGATTCATTGACCGATGTTGCTCACACCAAAAGTTGTAGTCCTTGGACAGATCTTTCTAACGAGCTATTGAGCACGTCAAACGGAGATCAGATGCCAAAGTTACATCCTCGGGAACTTGAAACACCAATTTACCCAAATGAGGCCCACAGGTTTTGCGCTTCATCTCCTAGGGTTAGGTTTTTGGACGTTTAGGGTTTTACATTGTTTCTCAACAATAAATAGGCCTTCAAGCCTCATTGTAACACAGTTCAGGGGTTGGTAGTCGACACATCTCTTCTCAGAGATAAGTGTTGCCAGTACCCTAGCTCATCTATTTCCATTATGTTTGTAATAGGCCTGCGAGCCTCAAGGTAACACAGTTCAGAGGCCTGCGTACGCCACATCTCTTCTCAGAGATACGCTACCAATGCCCTAGCTTGTTTCCTTTATGTTTGTAAGCTTATTTCAGTCATTCTTTTATTAATCAAATGAAGCATTATTTCCGCTGCATCTCTGTGCTTATGGTTAAATCTGTATTCTGTTGTGCTCCTGCATAAATCCAGATCAGTGGTATCAGAGTAGGTCTGCTCTTTCTCTGTTTTTCTTTTCATGTCCCCAACACGCCCAAGGTATAAGGAGTTCAACCTCGCAACCCCGACGACCCCCCATGGCAGAAGGAAAGAAAGACGAGGGAGCAGGAGATCCTATCAAAATCTTGCTCGAGGAGGCCCTCAAGAAACAGAGGAACACGATGATGGATAACTTTTCCCAGATTCTTCAACGACTGCCCATCGGTGGCACATCTACATCCAGCACGTTTGCCAAGAGGTCCGCGACATCCTGGACAAATCCAATACCAAGTTCAGCGGAATTTGCCCCCCCCCATGGAGGAACTTAACACAATGGAGACCATTGCTTCCTAAGGAGGGAGGAATGATCCAGGTGGATATCAGGGGCCACCCACCTATTCCATTTGGACCCGCAGCTTCAATTCTTTTAGTTTTTCAGCTTCAGCAAAAATTACTATTTTTAGCAGGTTTTCGGGCCCTGCACTCTCGGAGCCGTTTTGGGGACTTAATGATCCAGGTGGATATTGGTGGCCACCCACCAAGTCCATTTGAACCCCCACCATCAGTTATTTCAGTTTGTAAGTTTCAATACAAATTACTATTTATAGCAGTTTTTCGGGTCCTCAACTTCCGGAGCCGTTTTGAGGCCCTAAACGACGTTTTTTGGGAAAATCGGGTGCAACATAGGTCCATGGATTGATGTTGCTCACACCAAAAGTTGTAGTCCTCGTACAGATCTTTCTAACGAGCTATTGAGCACGTCAAACAGAGATCAGATGCCAAAGTTACGTCCCCGGGATGTTGAAACACCAATTTACCCAAACGGGGCCCACAATTTTGGCGCTTCATCTCCTAGGGTTAGGATTTTGGACGTTTCGGGTTTACATTGTTTCTCAACAATAAATAAGCCTTCGAGCCTCATTGTAACACAGTTCAGGGGCTGGTAGTCGACACATCTCTTCTCAGAGATAAGCGTTGCCAGTACCCTAGCTCATCTATTTCCATTATGTCTGTAATAGGCCTGCGAGCCTCAATGTAATACAATTCAGAGGCTTGCGTACGCCACATCTCTTCTCAGAGATACGCTACCAATGCCCTAGCTTGTTTCTGTTGTGTTTGTAAGCTTATTTTAGTCATTCTTTTATTAATAAAATGAAGCATTATTTCCACTGCATCTTTGTGCTTATGGTTATATCTGTATTCTGTTGCGTTCCTGCATAAAATAATCCAGATCAGAGCGGGTCTGATTTTTCTTTGTTTTTCTTTTCATGTCCCCAACGCGGCCAGGGTATAAGGAGTTCAACCTCGCAACCCCGACGATCCCCCATGGCGGAAGGAAAGAAAGACGAGGGAGCAGAAGTTCCCTATCAAAATCTTGCCAGCTCCGGAAGTTCAGGCCCCGAAAAACTGCTATAAATAGTAAGTTGTGTTGAAACTTACAAACTGAAATAACTGATGGTGGGGGTTCAAATGGACTTGGTGGGTGGCCACCAATATCCACCTGGATCATTAAGTCCCCAAAACGGCTCCGGGAGTGCAGGGCTCGAAAACCTGCTAAAATAGTAAGCTGTGTTGAAGCTGAAAAATTGAAAGAATTGATGCTGCGGGTCCAAATGGAATAGGTGGGTGGCCCTCGATATCCACCTGGATCATTCTTAATATGGAAAGATCAACTTCTATGCAGGCTCCCTCTTAATGTAGGGGGACTTAACTTCTTCTTTAGGTGTTTGGAGAATCTTTCATGGCTTCCATCCTTTTCATCATACTTATTAGCTTCGCATATTCATGATGTATCTGCACAACTTTAGATAGCAAGTACAACCAAAACTATAGAAGCATAATGTTAGCCATATCAAAATCACCGAAACATTTTCAACTTTATACATATCAGATACCCAAACACAAGATATATGCTCTTCAACATTTTGCTAGGGACTTTTATCATAAACCATAAACTATTTCACAATGTCTTTCATTCTATCTAGGGTTTCAATGTTTCTTTCAAAAGGATAATGGACCTTGCTACAACATTTAGTAAACCCTAGAACCAATATAGATCTAAAGATATCTAACAACCTTTAGAATTCATATGTTAGACTTTCCACTAGGGATTCATACAAATCCTAGATTTATATAAAAGAGTCAATCAAGATTAACCACAACTCAAACATTGTCATGATCAGCTTTCACTAGAGTTAGATGCATACCCTAGATTTCAAACCATTTATCAAAACATAACATGAAGAGCTTCTATTTGGGTTTAGTGTAAATCCTAGAATTCAATAAACACATCATAAGTAACTTACACTAGGATTTTATGTAAACATTAGATTTTATAAATTCTCATCACACATTATATAGATCTAACTCAACATACATACTAGAGAATTTAGTCATCATTGAGATTTATTTATAGACCCTAGACTTTTCAATCATCATCCTAGATCTTTTCAAACTTTGACCAAGGTTTGTTTCCAAACCCTATATTCTTAGGACCATTAGAAAACAGGTCAACACACATATCTAGGAGATCATCATTATAAGTGTTAAATTTTGGGTACCAGAGAACAAGTGGTTCCCCATGGCTTTGATCTTTTTCCTAGGGAAAAGTGTCCACTCTATTGTACTTCTTCTCCTAAAAGTGACTTTATAAGTGGTAAAGTCAGTCTAATATTAAAGTGACTTTATAAGTGATAAAGTTACGTTCTAATTTTAAAGTGACTTTATTAAAGTCAATGAAGAATTAGAAAGTGAAAATGTGACTATGGAAATAAAAGGCTAAGTGGGTCTTTATTTAAGTGGGTGAGTGGTTAAATATAACAAGTGAAAATAATGTGCATTTATTTTCAGCGCTTGATTTAAAGCTATCTCAGCCATTGGATCTAGGGATCATTCAAAAGTCACTTAGGTTAGGGTAAAAGGAGAAGAAGATAAAAGATCACATTATTCTTTCATGAGCATTTGAGAGAAAATCAAGAGAGAGCAAGGAGAAATTTCTGAGCAGGGAGGAAGTGAAGGAGAGCAGCCGAGCATTGCCACGCATCCCAAGGAGGCATTTACAATAGAACCGTACAACTGGAATATTTGCAGGCATCCCAAGACAACAATACTGTATAGCAGTTTGGCACACATTCCTAGGAGAGTACGACACAAATTTCGAAGAAGAGAGACAATAGGTTGAAGGCACGATTTTCGAGGCAGAGATGGGCACAATTTTCGAGGAAATTTGTTGTACCTTTTATGTACAGTTTGTATAGGCTGTACGCTACATTCTGTGCACATTTCTCGAGGCAGGCCGTACAACATTTATTGTTGTAATTTTTCTGTTTGAACATTTTTGTTGTGGAACGATTTTCGAGGTGGAGTTTATGCACGAAAATCGAGATAAGTCTGTATTTTGTGAATGCTGGAATATTCCCTGTGTATTTCATTTTCTCTGTAAAATATTTTCAGAAATAAAGAAGAGCTCTCAAACTGGTTTTCCCAAGAGTTGTAGGGGGTTTTTCCAGGGTCACATTAACCAAAAATCATTGTCATTTTCTTTGTGTGGCTGTTATAATTTCTCTGTGCATTTTCCAGCAGTAGTAAAATCTCCAAATTTGTATTTTCAAAAATAAATGTCATTTCCAGATTTTAGTGTTTTTATCATGCTTGGATTTAACATTAAATGCATGGAATGATAAGGGGAAACTAATAATCGAAGTGGGCACTGAAATTCTATAATAAGTACATCATATGTTAGTCAACATTAATACATTAGACATATATTGTCCTAGACTAGGCTTGGGATTCAATCAAGAGAACATATACCTAGGGTTTCACTCCTAGGAAACTCTAGGACTTTCATAACAACGATTTTACCTATAGACCTAACTAAAACCTAGGGTTTCAGTGCATTGTCAAAGCAAACCCTCATTATATCAAACTTCAAAGGTTCGAGATTTCGAAAAAAACATCATTTCAACTCAAGCAAGTCTAGATCTTCCATGATGATATCAAAATCCCAAACTCGACATTATCAATACATTAATCAAAATAGCAATTTCTTTATAAATATCCCTAACTAGGTTTAGGATTTCACGCATTATCAACATATCCTTCGGTTAAGGTTTTTCTAGAGAACCTCAAGATTCTAGTTATACAAGTAATAAGAGGTGTATATGTGAATTTTTCAAGAGGAAAATATTTCTGCAATACTTGGTTTATTTCTTCTACTTGTGAGATAAGTTATTTACAAATGCTTCAGTAAATTTTGAAATAAACACATTTGCAGATCTTCACTATCGTTAAGAGCATAAGAACAGAAATATAATTTACTCCAATAGCACAATAGAAATAACCACATGGACACAGATGCTTTTGGACAATTGTCCCCTTAAAAACCCAATGTGGGAAAACCGGTGCAACAGATGAGGGTTTTATATTTATCTTCAGAAATGGAAAGCACATTTACAGGAGTCTGATGAGCAGAGAAAAAATTAGCAAACACTTGGCTGAATTTTCTAGACCCTCGAAACAATTTTCGGACCCTCGGGGTGACCTCCTTCTCCCTCTGCGTGATCCAACATGAATGCTCTGCGCAGTCCCTCTCTAGTCTGCGTGATTCTGCATGGAGGGGTTCTTGCTGCTGATCAGCTCACCCTTCCCTTCACCCTCCTGAGTTATGCTTCCCGATAACTAACTCCTCCTTCCTCCTCCTACTTCTGCAACCCAGCCTCTATAAACTCACCCACTGAAATCGATTTCCCTTGCTTCAGAATCAGTTTCCTTCGGGTAATGAGAGTGTCCTTGGCTTGATTTCCAAATGGCCATCAAGTCTCTTCTTATAGTCTTTTCGCTGATGAATTAACGACCAAGACTATATCTTTAATCAATGGCTCAAATTAAAAGATGACTTGATCTTCATCTTTTAGAAGATTCACACTATTCTATTAATGCCCTTCGATTATTTAATTTCCCTAAGTTTATACTTAGGGCTTGCATTAAAATAATAGTTATTTTAATAAGGTCATATCCGAGTGGAATTTTCACAAACGATTTCTGGGTTCTCTGGATAACTGATGTCTAAGCCTCTCTACCAAAAATGAGACTTAGAACACTTTTCGATGCTATAGAAATCAACACTCCCTCTTAGCGACGAAAGTGTTTAAGCAAGATACCGTTGCACCGCTATGATTCTACATCATCTGCTGCGCTGATGATGTCCTGGCTGTTGCCCTTCATCTCTGCGCTGCTGCTTCCTGTACTGCTGCCTTGTCACTGCAACATCCGTACTGCTGCCTTGTCACTGCAACATCCGTACTGCAGCTGTAATACTCCCAATTAGCCATGAGCTAGTTGGAATATTAACTTTTGTTTTGCTGATTTGTTTTATGAATAAGAGGGCAATGGAGGTCCATAATTCTCCTTAATAATGAATAAATCAATGCCAATGTGAAAGAGATAGATCTTGGCAGCTTAATTGAGCACCCTTTGGTGTGAAAAGGGGCTGGAACAGGTTGACTGGGTCAACCTTGACCAAATGAACAACGCTGTCATGGAGGAATGGTCATCAATGAAAAACAACGCAGTTTTAGATGGAGATGCTTTGTGTGGAAGTAGTGCTATTATTGGATGGGGCTTAGGGTTTGCAAACTCATATCTTATAAAAGGAAGAGGATGACAACCATATTCATTAGGTATGTTGATATATGATTTTCTGAATATATGGTCTGTTTAGACATATATCTTTCTCTCGCTGTTTAGCTGAGATTGAGTGCTGTTTAGCACAGGGTGTTCCTGATCGAGAATCCCACTTCTTCCATTGAGAAGCTCTTAGATGAGTCTTGTACTACATTGTCCACTATGAGGCTTAAGGCCAAGCTTCATCTTTCATTTACAACGCAAACCCTGTTGAGGGTTTGGTTGTTTTGCAGGTTGCAGCAAGTGGAGACTAGATCTGGGTCATTTCATTGCTCATTTTCAGTGGAGGAGGCTTCCTTTCCATTGGGAGGACAGTAAGGAAGGCCCTTGAGCATAATTTCAGATCTTGGCATCAAACCAACCTTTTATTCAGCCCTACAACGCAGTTTACTTCTAGATCTGCATTATTTCTGTAGGAGGAGTTGCAGGGTGGATTGGCACACCATTTGGAGAGTTGGTTTTCTAGTGAAAGGGATCTGCCTTTCATTTAGAGGATCTATTGGAGGAGGCTATTCTATTGATCATATCAGATCAGCCACACTTCCTAGATCTGTATTTTGCAGTGGATCTTCAGCCTTAGGGCTTAGATCCCCATCTTATACATGGTGTTTTGCTGAAAACCCTTAAGGGGTTCTTCAAAGGAGGTTTTATAGCGCTGATATCTGTATTGGATCTATCTTTTGAGGCACATATTAGCCCTAGATCTGATGTATAATCATTTGTTGTAGCAGAGCTTTTAAAACAACGTTGTAATAGACTTCCAACTCTTTATATATAGTAGCAGCACCTCTTTTGAGGGATTTGGTCCATTGGAGGCTTGTTCTTTCTTATTGTCTATGTTATGGCCCATTATTTATGCATATTTTGCTGCTCTTATAACATATGAAAGGTCTCCATATTGGCCTCTTGTTTTTATATGATGATTTACACTATTGTTCCATCATTTTGCACCATATTCCTTCTTTTCCCATTTGGGAATATTATAGTGGTATCAGAGCATAATCTTGGCACAACCTGTGCATTTTGAAAAGCCAATATGTCATTTGAAGAAGGAGATCCTCTTACTGATCGAGAGAAGAGGTATCAAAGAAAAAGACACCGGAAGTTTGATTATACAAATGAAAAAGAAGACAAGGGTAAAACCCCTTTATCTGGAGGAGAAGATGAAGAGAAGGAGTTTCCTAAGATCCTTCTTAGAGCCATGCAAGATATTGCTAGAGAGATCAAGGAAATGAGGATGGATAGATACAAGGAATTCTCTAAAGGATTTCATCATGGTGAAGGCTCTAGAATGTCTCATCACTAGAGTGATCAACCAGTGCAACAACAACAAGTTTCCCAACGCTTTAGAATGCCTACATTCTTGGCTGTGGGAAATGAAGGGTTTCAAGAGAAAGAATCCCTTGAAGACTATTTTATGGAGTATGAGTCTCAAACTCAGAGATTCAAGTACAACTTGAGTTTTCAAGAATTTTGTCAAATCAAGGACAATAGAAGACCTAGGCATCACAACAGAAGTGGTGGATTCATTCAAAATCATGATCTACACCGCACTATGGGAAGATTCTTTTTACCCAAATTTGATGGGTCATCCAAGTGCACCGCCAAATCATGGTTAGAAAAGCTGGGCATCTACTTCCAGTTGAACAAAGTTCCAGAAATGGAGGCCATTAAGATAGCAATGCTGCACCTTGAGGGTGAAGCACATGATTCGTGGTTCCATGGCTTGTATACATTGGGTCATGCCAATGTGACTGCATATTCGGAGTTCACTAGGAGGTTGGTGGAGAGGTTTGATAGAAGAGATCCTGAAGCACCATTCATGAGCCTTGCAAAGCTAAAACAATCAAGTAATCTAGAAACTTACATTTCTGAATTTTTGAGACTTTCTGTTATGGTTCCTGATTTATCTGCAGCAAGAAGGGTGTATATGTTCATTGATGGGTTAGATGAATCTCTTCATGGGTTGGTTAAGTATACCAAGCCCACTACCATTCAAGATGCCATTGAAAGGGCTAGAGATCTTCAAGATGCCTTGCCAAAATCAAAGGCAACATTTCAGCATAAGCCCTCTTTTCCATCAAAGGGAAAAGAAGAGAAGGCTCCTCTTTCAAAGAAGAGCCAAAGTAAAAAACCTCTTGATGATGATGTCCGAAGAGATTTGAGGAGGAGGAAGTTTTGCTTCACATGCCAAGAATCTTGGGCACCCGGACATAGATGTGCAGCAAGAAAGGCACACTACATAGAGGTCTTCTCAGATGATGAGGAGGAAGAAGAAGATGAACCAAGGAGAGGACACAACGCTGACACAACAGGAGATGAGCCAACATCATCAGGAGATGGGAATGGGACATTTGCTCCAATTGGAGGGGCTCTTGCATCATTAAGAGGAGTACCTAAGTACTTGACCTTGAGGGTCCAAGGTTCCATCTTAAATCAGAGGGTTTCTGTTTTAGTTGATAGTGGGGCTACCCACAATTTTATTGATGCCCAACTAGTGCAAAGGAGGGCAATACCCACTGATGCTTTTGAGGGATTTTCTGTTTTAGTCCCAGGAGATAGAACTATGCATGAATGCACTATGTTCCATCCTTATCAGTCACCATGGGAACATATAAATTGACTGATCATTTCTTTGTGGTTGACATACCTGACACCAATGTGATATTGGGTGTGGAATGGTTGATTACTTTAGGAAAAGTCACCACTGATTGGGAGACTTTGCAGATGGAATGGGTGGATAGAAAGAGTGGAAAAACTCAAATGATTAAAGGCATGCACACTTATCCTTCACATACAACTTCCACACAGAAAACAGAGATGGATTTGCATAGTGGAAGCAAGGACCTTACAGTCCCATCTATTATGCTTATGAGATTGCTTCATGGGACATTATTATCTTGTGGCAAACCACTTGGGAGGCCACCTGATTCGGATTTGGTGAGAGATGTCTCACAAAATGATGCTCCAAGCATAGATCCACGAGGGATGGGAGCATTAGAAGGCCATGATACAACGCTGAGAGTCTTGGGTAGACTCAAGGAGGAGGGAGGCACTCTCCCAAAATCATCATTACCCACTCTCATTTCAGATTCTGCGTCGTGGGAGGAGAAGCATAGAAGTAATGACCTTCCAACATATACCTTTGGCATGGGAGATGTCAAGGAGGAGAGTAGCCATATGAAAAATGTTCTTTGTGATAGATCATCAGTGCTGTCACTATGGAAGATTGATCCATATTGGAAATCCCAACTGCTGGTGGATTATTCCAAGGATCTTTTCACATGCATGATACTTGATGACCAGCTACATGAAGAGGGGCTATTCAGTCCAAGAAGGAGTCATCTACTATCATGGTAGGATCTTCTTATCTAGAGCCTCCAAGCTCAAGGAGAAGTTACTACAAAGAGCTTATGAAGAGTTCTTTTTCAGCCATACTTATTCCATGAGGTCCTACAACACTATCATGGAGAACTACACTTGGGAAGGCTTTGAAGAGGAACTATATCAACATTTTCAAAGATGCATGAACCATGTGGAGTTGGGGGAGAGACATGACTCAATGAAGGAGTTATTTCAGTCACCTCTTTCCTCTTTTAGAATGAGAGGGGATATATCTATGACCACTTCATTTGTATGAGGAGAAATTTTGGTGAAGAATATGCTTGTGTACATAATGTTTCATTTGATGATTACTTGCATTCCTTTACCATGTATATGCAGGCCATAACTCCAAGTAGGAGCATTATTCAATATAAACTTCATGGCCAACTTTGGGCCACAAACATTTCTGAACATGGCCACTCCCTTGAAGGACATAGGGAGCTTTTGTATCATTGCGGGTGCATTCCAAAAGCACCAAACATATCTCACACTTTCAGCCATGGTGAGATGACTTGGGAAGCAAGTAAGTGGCGGGGAAACCACCTACCACATCATTATCTAATGCAGTCAGGAGATATACTGCGCTGGTTCCACATGTGGGACTATGACCCACCTCCATTTGCACAAATTTCTGTTTGTATGTACTTAATTTTGATCCCATACATTGATGATGTACTTATACCTTTTATGAGAATGTTTGGAGGGATGATGGGATGAATTTATGTGCCCTATGGGAAAGAGATTCTCCATGTTCATTATGCTACATGTTTCAGGGAGAACATTGAGCAAACCATGTTTGTTTCATTTGAACTATTGTCTTCTCGTGGGATGGATTATTTGCATCTCATGAGAACTTTGGAGGAGCAATTCATGGAGGGATGGATTGGTGAACACTTAGCTTATGAGGGAAGCTTATCACATGTTGGTGTCACCAATGGAGGAGGAGAAGAGTTGCAGCACTCACATTGTCAGTTGCTTGAGGACAAGCAACATTTGGGAAGGGAGGACTATAATATTCTCAATTAGCCATGAGCTAGTTGGAATATTAAATTTTGTTTTTCTGATTTGTTTTATGAATAAGAGGGCAATGGAGTTCCATAATTCTCCTTAATAATGAACAAATCAATGCCAATGTGAAAAAGATAGATCTTGATAGCTTAATTGAGCATCCTTTGGTGTGAAAAGGGGCTGGAACACCTTGACTGGGTCAACCTTGACCAAATCAACAACGTTGTCATGGAGGAGTGGTCATCAATGAAAGACAACACAGTTTTAGATGGAGATGCTTTGTGTGGAAGTAGTGCTATTATTGGATGGGGCTTAGGGTTTGCAAGCTCATATATTATAAAATGAAGAGGATGGCAGCAATATTCATTAGGTATGTTGATATATGATTTTCTAAATATATGGTCTGTTTAGACATATATCTTTCTCTTGCTGTTTAGCTGAGATTGAGTGCTGTTTAGCACAAGGTGTTCCTGATCAGGAATCCCACCTCTTCCATTGAGAAGCTCTTGGAGGAGTCTTGTACTACATTGTCCAATATCAGGCTTAAGGCCAAGCTTCATCTTTTATTTACAATGCAAATCTTGTTGAGGGTTTGGTTGTTTTGCAGGTTGCAACAAGTGGAGACTAGATCTAGGTCATTTCATTGCTCATTTTCAGTGGAAGAGGCTTCCTTTCCATTGGGAGGACAGTAAGGAAGGCCCTTGAGCATAATTTTTAGATCTTTGCATCAGGCTAACCTTTTATTCAGCCCTATAACGCAATTTACTTCTAGATTTGCATTATTTCTATAGGAGGAGTTGCATGGTGGATTGGCACACCATTTGGAGAGTTGGTTTTCTAGTGAAAGGGATCTGCCTTTCATTTAGAGAATCTATTGCAGGAGGCTATTCTATTGATCATATCAGATCAACCACACTTTCCAGATCTGTATTTTGTAGTGGATCTTCAGCCTTATGGCCTAGATCCCCATATTGTACATGGTGTTTTGCTGAAAACCCCCAAGTGGTTCTTCAAAGGAGGTTGTATATTGCTCAAATCTGTATTGGATCTATCTTTTGAGGCACATATTAGCCCTAGATTCGATGTATAATAATTTGCTGTAGCAGAGCTTTTAAAACAACGCTGTAATAGACTTCTAGCTCTTTATATATAGTAGTAACACCTCTTTTGAGGGATTTGGTCCATTGGAGGTTTGTTCTTTCTTATTGTATATCTTATGGCCCATTATTTATGCATATTTTGCTGCTGTTTTAACATATGAAAGGTCTCCATATTGGCCTCTTGCTTTTATATGATGATTTACACTATTGTTCCAGCATTTTGCACCATCTGCTTTTCCCATTTGGGAATATTACAGGAGCTCCCTCTTCTTCTGAAGACTGCCCTTTCCTCTAGTGGAAGGGGTTTCGACCATCCCCATCTTCTCTCTGAAGTAAGTGAACTTGATCTTACTTAGAGCCTTTGTGAGGATATCTGCCACTTTGTTCACCTATAGGAGTGTATCACAACTGTACTGCTCCCCTCTAGACATAGTCCCTGATAAAGTGACATCGAATGTCAATGTGCTTTGACCAGTCATGAAACACATGATTTTCAGAGAGCTTAATGCAACTCTGATTATTGCACATAATCCTGGTCGGTTCTATCCGCTTCTTGAGTAAGTTCAAGAGCAATTTGCAGAGCCATATGGCCTCCAACGAAGATGCGCTAGCTGCCATGTACTCTGCCTCAGCTGAGCTTAGTGCTACAGACTTCTGTTTCCTACTGCACCAGGAGGTCATTCCTGATCCGAGACTGAAACAATACCCACTGGTAGTTTACCGATCTCCTGTGCTTCCTGCCCAATCTGCATCTGTGAACCCACTCAACTGGATCTCATTTCCCTTGGTGTACTTTAGCCCATACTCGACTGTTCCTCTCAACTATCTGAGAATATGTTTGGCTGCTGCCCAGTGAGCCCTCCTTGATTCCACCATGAACTGACTGAGGGTATTCACTGCATAACAAATGTATGGTCTTGTGTTGAACAGATACATCAATGACCCGATGCGCTGCCTGTACAATGTGGGATCAACCTCATCATCCTCTGATGTGTCTATCTTCTCCTAGTTAATAATCATTGGTGTGGCCATGGGTCTACAGTCTTCCATCTGAAATCTTTTTAGAATTTTTGTCGTGTATCTTCCTTGTCCTAGTAAGATTTCCCCTTCCTGCTGCCAGACTTCCAAACCAAGAAAATAGTGCATTTGCCCTAGGTCCTTCATGTCGAATTCTGTTGCCAGATTCTCCTTGCAGTATTTGATGAGCTTGGATGACCCAGTCAAGAACAGGTCATCCACATACAGAACAAGAATAAGCGGCTCATCTCCTACTCTTTAGTATAAGTTGGGATCTGCGTCATTCTTGACGAACCCCATCTTCTGCAAGTAGCCATCAATTCGACCATACCATGCCCTGGGGGCTTGTTTTAAGCCATACAAGGTTTTCTTAAGTCTGCAAACATGAGTCTTTTGCTCATGTGTCTCGAAGCCCTCTGGCTGCTCTATGTACACTTCTTCCTCTATCACACCATTCAAGAACACACTCTTGACATCCATCTGGTGCTCCCATCCCATCTGCGCTGCCAGAGAGATGATGGATCTGATAGGAGTGTATCATGCTACTGGAGCAAAGGTTTCTTCATAGTCAATGCCTTCCTTATGGGCATACCCCTTTGCTACAAATGTTGCTTTGAATTTCTCTATGCTGCCATCTACAACATATTTGATCTTGTAGATCCATCTGGATCTTACAACAGATCTGTCCTGTGGTCTAGGGACTACTTCCCAGACAACATTTGTCATGATGGAGCTATACTCCTCCACCATGGCATCTACCCATACCTGATGCTGAGCTGCTTCTCGAAAGGTAGAAGGCTCTCCAACCTGAGCTACCAACACCTGATATCTGTTAGGTTGTTTCCTTATCCTCTTCCCTTCTCTAGGTGCTCCAACAAATCCTTCTGCATCTCTAAGAATCTGTTGGAGTTCTTTGCTTGGTCTCCCATCAGTGGTAGGTGGTCTCACCTGTTCTTCCTCCTATTATTCGTCGGAGGAGCTTCCCTTAGAAAAATTGTGCCTTGGAGAGGCACTGGACCTCTCCTCCATAGGTCGTTGAGGCTGTACCAGTGGATCTTCCTCAATCTACGTATCTGTGGCCATCTCTCGAGATTTCTTAAAGGCTTTCTCCTCTAGGAATTTCACATCCCTTCTTACCACGACTTTCTTGCTCTCTGGAATACAGATGCGGTATGCCTTTGCATTCTCACTGTAGCCCATCAAAAAACCCTTTTTTGCAGTTTGATCTAGCTTCTTCCTCTTTTCCTCTGGAATGTGGCAGTATGCTATGCTGCCAAATATCTTGATGTGGCTCACTTCTGGCTTGCTGCCTGTGAACACACTTTCGGGAGTAACCTTCCCCAAAGCTCTGTTGGGAACTCTGTTCTAAATATAAACTGTTGTGTTGCAGGCCTCTGCCCATAAGAATTTGGGCATCCCCTGGTCGTACAACATTGCCCTTGCAGCTTCTATTATGGTCCGATTCTTTCGTTCTGCAACTCCATTTTGTTCTGGATTGTAAGGAGCTGTCCACTCTCTCTTGATGCCTTTTTGTGCACATAAATTTGTGAAGTCTTTATCGATATATTCTCCACCGTTATCTGACCTCAACTTCTTGATATTCTTTCCTGTAGAGTTCTCCACCAATGCTTTGAAATCTTTAAACCGATTAAAGACTTCATCTTTGGTCTTCAGAAAATAGATCCAAGTTTTCCTGGAATAATCATCAATGAAGGTGGAAAAATACTTTGCCCCATTGAGAGCTGTTGTGGATATTAGACCGCAAATGTCAGAGTGTATTAACTCTAATACATCTTTGGCTTTGCTGCTACTTCTTGGAAATGCTGCCTTAGCGTACTTCCCTAGTATGCATCCCCTGCAAACTTCGTATTTCTTTGTGCTAAGTTCAGGAGCCCCTATGAAAGTATTTTTGAGATTCCCCAAGGCTCCATGATGTAGATGCCCCATCCTTCTGTGCCATAACTCATTCATACCTCTGTCGTCTGTACTTCCGATCAGGGCCACTAGAGATTCAAGCTGGAGCTTATACAGCTTGTGGCTCCTTACTCTAATTTGTTCCCTTTTTCTCCAGTTAGGGTGTTTGACATACACCTTATCTTGAATAAAGTATACGTCATAGCCCTTGTTTTGAAGTTGAGACACCGAGAGTAAATTCATCCCCAACCTTGGTACTTGCAGAATATTCGTGGCTCGAATCTTGTTGCCATCCTCTGTCTGAAATTTTACGGTACCTCTCTCGATGGGGGTAAATTTTTCCTTATTTCCCATAGTTATTTGGAAATTCATCTGCTCCTCTTGATAGCTCGAAAAACATTCTCGAACCCCCGTCATATGAGCAGATGCTCCACTGTCAATATACCAAACACTTGGAGGAGCTATGCTTGACACACAGACAAGATCCTCCTCTAGTTTGGATGCTAACACCTTCATGTCATGTTCTCTCTGCATTTCTGCATGCTCTGGAAGACTGCGTGAACCCTTCCTTTGGTCCATAGCAAATCCTTCCTTCATGTTTTTAGCCCTTTCCTCTGATACCATGTGAAATTTTCAAGAGGAAAATATTTCTGCAATACTTGGTTTATTTCTCCTACTTATGAGATAAGTTATTTACAGATGCTTCATTAAATTCTGAAATAAACACATTTGCAGATCTTCACTATCATTAAGAACATAAGAAAAGAAATATAATTTACACCAATAGCACAATAGAAATAACCACATGAACACAGATGTTTTTGGACAATTGTCCCCGGAAAAACCCAATGTGGGAAAATCGGTGCAACAGATGAGGGTTTTATATTTATCTTCAGAAATGGAAAGTACATTTACATGAGTCTGATGAGCAGAGAAAAAATTAGCAAACACTTGGCTGAATTTTCTAGACCCTCTAGACAATTTTCGGACTCTCGGGGTGACCTCCTTCTCCCTCTGCATGATCCAGCGTGAATGCTCTGCGCAGTCCCTCTCTGCATTGCGTGATTTCGCATGGAGGGGTTCTTGCTGCTGATCAACTCATCCTTCCCTTCACCCTCCTGAGTTCTGCGTCCCGATAACTGACTCCTCCTTCCTCCTGCTTTTGCAACACAGCCTCTACAAACTCACCCACTGAAATCGATTTCCCTTGCTTCAGAATTGATTTCCTTTGGCTACTGAGAGTGTCCCTATTAGGTCCCTATATTACTAGCATAGTCCCTTATTGTTGTTAGTTCAACCCCCTTATTGTTATTATTGTACCCGTGTAACCCCCATATTGTTATTATTGTGCCCTTAAATTATTATTGTTAGGTTGGCTAGGATTACATTGCGGCCCCATGGACTCTTATATATAGAAAGGAGGTTTTGTAATTTGTATCATCCAAGACTTGTTCATTCATGTAATGTATTGGAGGTTGCCCCCTCGAAGTGGCTTATTTTTAAGTTGTTGATATCTCTTTTCTTCTATTTTTGGAGCTGGTTTAACAACATTTGGTATCAGAGGCTTTGGATTCTAGGGTTTTGCTGCTCCAAACGGGTCATCGTGGCATTTTCGCTATAAATTTTTTTCTACGAAGGTTCAAAAGCTGAAATTTTTAGAGTACGAAGCCGAAATCCTGAGGAACATCGTCGCAAAATTTCAGAGCTTGTTTCACAATATTTTTGGAGATATGATCTGTGTAAGTTAGGTCTTTTTGTAAGCGCCTCAATTTAACCTAAACAGGTCATTGCGACATTTTCGCTATAACTTTTTTTCTACGAAGGCTTAGATTCTGAAATTTTTAGAGCGCGAAGCCGAACTCCTGAGGAACATCGTTGCAAAAGTTCAGATCTTGGTTCGTAATATTTTCGGAGATATGGTTTGTGGAAGTTAGGACATTTTCAGGCTCCCGAATTTCATATCAAAGAGGTGATCGTGGGAAAATCTTCATAACTCTCTCTCTGAGCATCAGATTGGAATTCTGTAAAAAGTGGATGCAAACACACAGAATGTAGTTTCTTGTCTATCAATTTCAGAGCCGAAGGAGGAAGCAGTGACATGTGGAAAGTCATATAAATTCGCTCTACTGAACCAGTCTATAATTAGGTCATCGTAGGAGATTGGGCACAACTTTGCCTTCAAGAATCCAAATCAGGTCAGACTTGTGGCATTCGAAAGAGGATTCAGAGGGCTACCTCAATACCAAATTTCAGATATTGAAGATCCAAAATCACAGAGATAATTCAGTTTCAATATCGCGCTCCTCAAAAGCATGAAAAATGTGTGTATTTTTTTTCGAATTACATAAGTCTCGTTTGAAAAAAGAATTAGTTGGAATTTATTCCAAGGGCATATTGAAGAATAGATATCAATATTGGGTTCTAAAATGTCCCATAAAAAGAATTCAACACCCATTAAGCCTTCAGAAGGCTCTACTATGACTCATGAAGACGAAGAAACACAACTTGAGATATCAAAATTACAAGAGCAAGTGCATCAAATTTCGCTATCGCAAAGAGCAACAAAAAATGAAATGGAAGTTTTGAAGAAAGGTGTGGAAACTAAGATGGATGGTTTGAAGAAAGACGTGGAAGCTAAGATGAATGGTTTGGAAGCTAAGATGAAAGGCATGGAAGCTAAGATCGATGAAAAAATGAAAAACATAAAAGTAGACATCGAAGGTTTGGCAAAGTTGATACAAGAAATGTTTCCTAATGGCGAAAAGATAGTAGAGGAAACTCATGATGAGAACAAAATAAATGTTAATCATGATTTCATAAACTCTAATGTTGGATGGAAGAACCACCATATTCCAAAGATGGATATGAGGAAGTTTGATGGCAAGGATCCCTAACATGGATACTACAGATGGAGCAATATTTTGATCTCAATAATGTGCAAAACACACAAAAGGTACGCATTGCAACTTTACATTTAGAAAAAAATACATTTGTATGGTATCGATGACTTTGCTCTTGTAAAAAAATTGTCACTTGGTCAATTTTACAAAGGAAATGATAGCACATTATGAGGATGCAAAGAGCAACACTTTCTTTGGCCAATTGATAAATATCAAACAAAATTGTTCAATGGTGGAGCACATTGAGAACTTCCAAAAATTCAATATAAGGGTAAAGGATACTCTAGAGGATCACAATATTGATGTCTTCATAGGGACTTTAAAGGATAACATCAACATTAGGTTCGCCTTCGGGAACCTGATTCATTGGAGAAGGCATTCAGGTTGGCAAGAAAAATTGAAAGAAAGATTATGGCAACAAGGAAGCCTACCACTCACAACTATAAAGATGGAAGTGTTGCTACTCCTAGATTTCCACAACAATTGGAAGACAAAAGAAGCAGAGGGCTTTCTCACCATAAACGATTTGATAGAAAATACACTAAAGGTCATAAGTGTGCTGAGAAGAAATTATTTTACATAGATTGTGAAGAGGAACAAGAAAATAAACAAGAATCTTCAAAAGAATAAGATATACACCAGGAACCAACACTAGAAAAGGAAGAAATAAGTCTGACCATATCGTGTCATGCATTGGCGGGAATTACCACTCCTCAAAATCTCAAGGTAGAACAACATATCAAGAAGAAAAATGTAATAGTGTTGATTGATTCGGGTAGTATCCATAATTTTATTCATTATAAGGTAGCCAAGGAATTGAATTATTTCTTATACCTAGCAACAAAATGTCAAGTGATGGTTGCAAATGGAGGAACTATAAATTTCTCTGGAAAATGGCATAATATCAAGCTAACCATGGGGGAATATGTATTGAATATTCTAATGCTTTCCATTCCAATGGGAGGCGTTGATTGTACTAGGAGTACAATGGTTACAATATTTGGGGACGGTAACTTTTAATTTTTAAGAACGTTTCTTGAAATTTTTTTCCGAAGGAAATGAAGTTGAATTATGGGGTATCACAGGGAAGCTGAGAAAGATAATAAGCTCTACTGTCATGAAAAAGCTACAAAGAAGAAGCGATGAGGCATAATTGCGAATTATGCTCACTAGAAGTTCCAACATCAAAATCATCTATTTCTCCAAACCTCCAAAAATTCTTGGAAAATCATTCCGAGGTGTTTGAAACTCCCAAAGGACTCCCACCTATTCGTGATCATGATCATGCTATTCATTTGATTCGAGGAAGTGTTCCTCCAAAGACCAGGCCTTACAAATATCCTTATGTACAAAAGAATGAAATTGAACGTATGATGGCAGAAATGTTAGAGGCGGGTATAATTCAACCTAGTCAAGTTCTTTCTCTTTATCTGTAGTATTGGTACACAAGAAGGATAGAACATGGCGCATGTGTTTGGATTATAGGGAGCTCAATACGCTCACCATTAAAGATAAATTTCCCATTCCTGTGTTTGATGAATTATTGGATGAATTACATGGAGAAATTTATTTTACCAAGTTCGATCTTCATTCAGGATATCATCAAATTATAATGAAGACTGAATATATTCCAAAAACAACATTTTGAACTCATGAGGGTCATTATGAATTTTTGGTCATGCCTTTTAGCCTTAATAATACACCTTCTACATTTCAAGGGTTGATGAATTCCATTTTCAAACCCTTCCTTAGAAAATTTGTGCTAGTAATTTTTGATGACATATTAATCTACAACAGGTCTTGGAAGTATCATGTTCAACATGTTGATAGGGTGCTCAAACAATTGGAGGAGAAAAAATTATATGCAAAAACATCTAAATGTTTCTTTGGAGTACAAGAGGTGGAATATATGGGTCATATTGTATCTCATGAGGGTGTTAAGGTAGACCCTAACAAAATTAAAGCCATTAAGGAATGGAAAGTCCCCACAACCATAAAGAAATTGCGAGGATTTCTCGGGTTAACAGGGCATTATCGCAAGTTTGTTAAGAATTATGGGAGAATAGCAGCACCTCTAACAACATTATTGAAGAAAGATGCATTTTCATGGACTCCTGAAGCAATTAAGGCCTTTGAACATTGTAAAGAGGCAATGTGCCTAGCACCGGTCTTAGCTACGCCAGACTTCACAAAAACCTTTATTGTGGAATGTGATGCCTCAGGAAATGGAATTGGTGCTGTTTTAATGAAGAAGGAAGACCCATTTCTTTTGAAAGTCGTCCAATTAAAGGAAAGTATTTACAGAAACCTATTTATGAGAAGGAAATGTTGGCAATACTATATGCACTAAAGAAATGGCAACCTTGCCTAATGGGAAGACACTTCAAGGTAAAAATATATCATGATAGTCTTAAATACTTTTTGGAACAAAGACTATCTTTAGAAGAGCAACAAAAATGGGTCACAAAGATGTTGGGTTATGACTTTGAAATCATCTACAAAAAAGGGAAGCTAAATGTTGTTGCATATGCACTCTCAAGAAAGGATGAAGAGGTGGAAGCATTACTTTGTGCCATTTCTATTATCCAACCAGATTGGATAACTGAAGCAAGGGATTAATGGAAGAATGAGGAAAAAGTGTGGACACATTCAAAAGTTGCAGCAAGATCCTAGTATATCTGATACATTTAGTTGGAAAAATAATTCCTTATTGTACAAAGATCTACTCAAGCGTTGAGGACAATGTTTTTTTGAAGGAGAGGGGCATGTTAGGTTCCTATATTACTAGTATAGTCCCTTATTGTTGTTAGTTCAACCCCCTTATTGGTATTATTATACCCCTGTAACCCCCATATTGTTATTATTGTGCCCTTAAATTATTATTGTTAGGTTGGCTAGAATTACATTGTGGCCCCATGGACTCCTATATATAGAAATGAGGTTTTGTAATTTGTATCATCCAAGAATTGTTCATTCATGTAATGTATTGGAGGTTGCCCCCTCGAAGTGGCTTATTTCTAAGGCGTTGATATCTCTTTTCTTCTATTTTTGGAGCTGGTTTCACACTGGCTTGATTATTAAATGGCCCTCAAGTCTCTTCTTATAGTCTTCTCGCTGATGAATTAACGATTAAGATTATATCTTTAATCAATGGCTCAGATTAAAAGATGACTTGATCTTCGTCTTCTAGAAGATTCACACTCTGCTCTATTAATACCCTTTAATTATTTAATTTACCTAAGTTTATACTTAGTGTTTGCATTAAATTAATTAATTATTTTAATAAGGTCATATCCGAGTGGAATTTTCACAAATGATTTCTGGGCTTTTTGGATAACCAATGTCTAAGCCTATCTACCAAAAATGAGACTTAAAATACTTTCTGATGCTATAGAAATCAATAGTATAAGGTGGGTAGATTCATCAAGTGATGGATCATCCCAAACAAGAATCATTTTAGGATTCAATAGAGCTAGACATAGCAATAGTTAGTAACATAGAAATGGATATTTCAAAGAGAGTATCAAGACTACATATTTTCAATACACACCTTTGATTCTTTGACAAACCTTTTGACTTGTGTCACCTCCATATTTGATCCTTGAAGCCTTCTCCTTGATTCTTGAACATTCAATAGGTTGATTCCTAGACAAGGAATATAGGTAGACAAGTGATTAGTATTTAATATAATCAAAATCTTAAATAAGTACATTGAGAAAAATAGAGGGAATGATATACTTATCTTGAGGAGTTGTTGTGAGCTCCCTCCCAAGCTTGAGGGAAAACCTAAAACTTATAAAACAAAGAAATACATATCCAAGAAGATGTTAAGCCTATACTACATAAAATATACAAATGAAACATAAGATGGAAGGGGCTTAGTAGTGCAAGTCCCATAGTTCTTCTTCAGTCTTTGCTTTCTTGGGGGATGTTGTTTCTTTAGCCATGTTTTCATGATCTCTATCTCTTTTCATGCTTCTAGGGTTGTTAGGACAATCACTCCTATAGTGTCCCATCTTGTGACAATGATAATGCTCGATCTTGGACATGTCAACCTTCTTCTTTGGTGCATTCTTCTTGAATCTTCCTTTATGATGAGCAACATAAGCATTTGATATTTATTCATTGTTGGTTACCATGAAGACTCTTAATTCTTTTGACTGCATGCTGTCCATAACTCTTCAAAGGTGGGTGTTTCTTTCCAGCTATTGAGAACTGAAGCAAAGGAACCCCAATAATATGGTAGTCCCAGAATGAATGTAATTAGTAGTTCTTTATCTTGTAGTATTTAATCAATGGCAAGAAGCTCATCCCTTATCCTTGCTATCCTCACAAAGAAAGATGAAACAATATCCTCCTTTGTCATCTTAGTAGATCTTAGTTCATTTTTCATGTTTCCACTTTTCCAATGTTCTTGAAGGTGAATAGTTTTGACAAAGCCTCAACATTTCCCGAGCATGATCAATATTTGCTATGAAGAGGAGTAGATTTTCCTTTATGCTTTCAACCAACAAAACCATAGCTACTATATCCAATTCTCTGTACTTCACCTTATCAACATCACTTGATTCTTCTGTAGGCCTTTTCACTTTTCCTTTGCTTAAATATACGACCTTGTTATTTTCAAGGATGATGTCAATCCTTTTCTTCGGATACCTATAGTTTGTAGCTCCTTCAAGCTTGTTTTCTCCCTTGATAGTGTTAGACATCTTTGAAGATAGTGGAGACCCCTTTCCTTTATTGAACTTCTTATGATTTCCTTGATCAAGTCCTTGAGACTGCCTTTTTCCTTCTTCTTTCACCAAAGATCTGATACCATGTTAGAGACTTAGAAAGGCAGAAAGATCCTCTTGTTCTTGATTATTTACTTGTGATCTTCTTTAATTATTATTATGTTCTTCTTATCTTTCTTCTTGTCAGTTCATCTAGAAAATATCAAAGCAAATACACATAGATCAAGGACACTAGTTGTAGGCCACCAGCCAGGGAAAAATCACCCTCGAGGGGAAAACCCAATCAATAATTCTTCCTTCAATAGTAATGCTTGGGACTCTAGACCTTGACCCGAACTTCCTCCACACCAAGTCAACCTTCCTTGCGATCCTTCCTGAATCCGAAAGCAACAACAGTAGTATCAACACTATGATGACCTGAAACTTCGACCTTGCTTCTTGAGACTTTGATCTTGAGGTAGAGACTTCAATCTAGCTTCAAATACTTCGATTTAGGCCCAATACAAGTTCTCCAAGCAATAACATTCAACAAACAAACTTTAACTTCCTCCTCCCTTGGCAGCAACTGATGCAACAACTGTTGCAACAAAACATTGAGAACTTCGATCTGCGAAACTATAGATCCAAATAAAGAGAGAGTAGTGCCAAAATTTTGATTTTCTTCAACTCTATAAGTGTGCCCAAAACTGAATCCGGAAAGTACTTAATTTCACAATTTCTCCTTGTTGCAGCTACAAAATCAAATTTATGAGTTGCAGTGAATTGGTTCCAAGTGAGTTCGATTCCACTGCATATAGGCTTATGATGGGTTCGAATTACTGGATTTGAGGCCGACTTGGTGTGGAGGCTTCATAAATCATATTTTACTCAATACTTGACCTAATTGCATGATTCACAAGTCCAATATGGATCAATTTAAATTTGCAATAAACCTAAAGATTCATAATAAAACCTAGAAGTCCACAATAGGGACTTTGACCTAAAATAAATATGACGCAAGCATGAAACCCATGCTTTAATAAGCCATTTAATAATAATATAAAATTCTTTTCTTTATTCTTTTGACAATTACAATAAGTATTAACTTAAGTACAATTTATGAAGACCAAACCTAGTTACATTCTTCAATAGTGATTGGTAACGTTATTAGACCTTGATATTTGGATGGATATGAGTTTTTTTCCCAAGGTCATCATCATGCTCATATTGTCACTCTAGAATAGGTCCATTAGAACCTTGAACACCTTCCTGACTATTCTTCTTTTCCAAGTGAGGGATCAAGTGATCCTTCATTGCATCCATGGTGACTGTTGAGATTTGAGTTTCCTTATTGTCTATCTCCCAAAGGCCATTTTCTTTTAGAAACAAGATAACCCTTGCCTTCCAGGGTAGGAAATTATATGCTCCATCCGACTAGTCTTTAAACCTAAGATTGGTTGCTCTAATTTCTAGATATGGTAAATTTTCTTGCTTGTGCTATGTCCTTCTAGCACCCACAAGAAAAATATGTGTTGTTGGTTTATAGATTTACTAAGATCTTGTGGATACGTATTGTAGTTCTTTAAAAACACACCAAAAAATAAATTATCTTTTCCAAACCCATGATTGGTACGATCTCCCTCTCTCCCTCTGAAGTATTACCTTTGCCAATCACTGCTGGCAAATTTGGCTAACTTTGCAACTTTTCTTATCGTTGTACAATTCACCTGTGCATTTATGTGCAACTTCTTGGCTGTTCGTTGTACCTAATGTTGCATACTCATACAATCACCTTTTCCTTTGCTCTGATGGCTCTTTATCGACTTCTGTGCATATGGATCACTGAAATTTTATTTGCTTCTTTGGGACCCCATATGGCTATGTATGCCTTCTGTTGGTAGCTCTGGTAGTTGGCTTTGATTGGTTTGTATCACCCCATGTGCACTTTATCTTCGCAGTTGTGTATAGTCATGTATGACTTCGTTACTAACTAGACTTTTTAAATAAATAGAAATCCACTAAGAATTTTTAATTCAATCTAATACTACTTGAAATGCCAAATGTTGGATCCATTAAACCATACACATTACCAATGTTCGTTAGCAATACTAAGAACATGCCCTAAATAACCTAAAATATAATTCATCATCATCACTACTACTTCCCAATATAAAGACCCAAAAATTGGAAATTCTTGGAAAAGGTGACAAAAATATTGGTGCCATGTTGATCCTGCAACTTTGTGCAAAATCTAATCCAAAGCAATGGATATTGAATGTATAAACCATCAAAAATTCAATTAGTAACTCCTTTAGGACATGATTTATAGTCAAAATCTATCAAAGAATTAACAAATGAAATTCGACAGAAAATTACTGGCTTAGACCCATCAAACCCAAACATGATACTCCACCAATATGCATCAAGGGAACTACGATGGTCCTCTTAATGTGTGTTCTTGGGCCATTTTAATGCTTGTGTGAGGAAAATCATAAGGCTAGACACAACAATTGACAAGGTAGTGTGGTTTGGGATTCAAGAAATCAAGATTCCATCAACAATATCAACATCACCAATTCCACCAACCGAGGAAACATGTTTTGCCATGCATAGAGGAAGACTTCCACAAGAGAGTCGTTTGCGTTATCACATATTCTATATGGTTTAATTAACAACTTTGTGCATAACTAACATTTTTTATAAGTAAATAGTTGGGCATAAACTCCTATTACCATTACCAAAAATACATTCGCTAGTAATTTCATGCAAACATGCGTTGGGAAAATAGCCATTGTGCTCAATGTTAGAAGGCAAGCTTAGGGCATGTTGCCTTAAAATCTAACAGGTCTTGATAGGGGAGCTCGTAAGGCAAGAATTAGACCAAGTGACAACAATGCGGTGTGGCCCACTGTCATCACAACCACTACCTCCTACTCTTTAGTGAAGTTTCACCACACGGGAGGCTTCCCTATGTTCGGTCACCTAAAGGATATGTCAAATCTAAGGCTTGGAGGTGACAAGGATACGTTAAGGATAGGTACTTTCTTAAGAACATGGTTCAACTAGCTCAAGAAAGTCAATGCATACCCTACAATAGGCTTATCTAGGGCACAAAGTGACCTGTGGTTTGTGAATAGGGAAGGTCAAAAAGATTACCTAGGTGCAAAAAGGCCAAGAAAAGGCTCTAATAAATAGATATGATCAACATTAGGAGCAAAAAACCTTCAACAATTCCCATGTTGAAGCCTAGGGCAAGACTAGGATTCAACTAGGACACATGATGTCAAACCTAAAATGGAAGAATTAGCCACTGGAAGATGATTTTGAGGCAATGAATTTAGAACCATGTGTTGAATTCTTTCACAAGGCAATGCATCGACCCTAGTTGAATTCTAACCCTAACCCTAGCTTAGTGGCTTTCCTTAAAAGGAAAAAAATTAGGGAAAGGGAGAATAAAAAGTGATTTGAAGGTGATTTTTGTTGTGATAAAAAATGTGAATAAGGCCAATGCCCTGACCTTGGATGATGGATTCTAAGGGAGATCTACTAAGGAGAAAAGAATAAACCCTAGGATGGAGTAAGGGAATATGAAAACCATAGTTTCATACCCTAGCTATCATTTTATGAGGGAACAAATTTAATGAGGAGAGATTAACATGAAGGATCACTCATGGGTTGTCACACAAGTTATATAAGGGTAATGCATACAATACCATTACCAATATTCATAGAAAAAAATTCAATAATAACTAGCACATAGAAACCCTAACAATATCCATTCCACGTAATAACCATAAAATATATTACGACACAAAGGATACTTACAAGATGAATGTATGAACCAATCCTATATTGCTCCAAAATTGCATCTAACAAGGGAATAGCTCCATAAGCAAAAACTCAACAATAGAGTACATCTCCACAAGATACAAGACAAATTTTAGGCAAACCAAAATCTCTAAGAGGGCTGAATTGATCCACATGTGATGATCCAAATGAAATCAAGGTGACCTATATTTATATCAGGTCTAGACCATGTAATTTAGCATAATGAAGCTCCTAATAATAAATTTGATATAAAATAAACTTGGGTTACAAGCCAACCCACTAGCTTAATGACAAATTAGACCATGAATGTCGAAACGTGTGAGATATAGCCTCTCCTAGTGTTGACGTCATGCCCTTTCAGGGCTCCAAATGCCATGCCAAGGTGTGCTAAGGTGTCCAAATGTGTCAAAGTGACTAGATCATCCAAAATTTGAGGGATTTCCCTCAAATCCACCTACAATCCTCCTCTGGGGTCCGAAGTGCAATTGGGGTGCCATCATGTGGTATCCATGGGTCTCCAACTATCTAAATAAGGCCTCCAATCTCCAACATTTGGGCTTCTCCAAGTGTAGCAAGCCCTCCCTAGCCTCTTAATGGGAGACCATCCTCATCTGGGCTCTAAATCAGGTGCTTCCCATTAGGTTTGTTTTAAAGCCAACCTGGGGACACACTAGGTCTAGTAGTCTCATCATGAAGAATCCTTTGTGTTACGTCAAAATAAGCCAACGTACTGGGTCCTGTGGGTGCTCTGGGACATCTGATATCTGCTCATGCTGTTAGGAGGCTCAACTCTATTAATGTTGCATCTACTAAGCCATATATATTTCTAAAACGCCTGGGTACCTGTGGAGTATGTGATTTAAAGGCCTAGGTTGTTGTGGACCACCTAGAAAAAACAACATGAACTCAAGTGAAAGCAACCATTCATAGAGGCTAAGATTAATAATGGGTCTAAGTGGACCAAATTTGAACGTTAAGGACACGTTTATACTGAAAAAAAGGAATCGCTTTCAATATCTAATTCTCAATAGATCAGATCACAATGCTGGGAGGTCTTAAATGGGACAACACACTACCTCTCAAGGCACATACCCATTCGGATGTTCACAAGGTATGTCCTTCTAGGACCATTCTTGTCTTAGATTTATACATCCTAAAGGAATTTCCTCTTCAACCACTCTTACCTATTGGATGCCCTGTCAGATCCTCAAAGAGTGTCAGTCACGATACCACTTCCTATCTTGGATTCCAAATCCTTAAGGAGTATCTATCTCAGATGCTTACCCAATCCTATGGATGCCATTCTCTCCTCATAGCCTTCACTAAGACTTATAGTTGTTAGTCCTAGTCTAGTACATGACACATGAAGTAGAGAACCATATTTGTCACTACTTCTCAACCAAGGAGGAGCTCCCTCTAAACTAGGGGGAAGTGTCCATCATCAGCTACTATGATAATAACTCTCAGGGCTCTATTTTCATCATCACACGTGCGAGCTTTCTTTGATCCTCACATAGCCCTCTATGTACGGTATCATCATCATGACAAGGTCCACCATCACTCTCCACATCATCAATTTGCATTTACCGCATCTTCTCGAACTAATCATCATAGTGATTGAACATGGCTCCCTTTAAACATCTGAAAAGTGATCCACTAGGACATGATCATTGAACCATCTACGACCTGCTATCACATTTGACATCGTGGTGTACATGAGCTCCTCAGACTAAGTACCAAGGCATCAACCCAGTTGAGTCATCATATCCTTTTTAAAGCGAATCTTCTTCATATAACAGGATCGTGCAAAACCTAACAATATATCATGTCATCATCAACATCATGGTATTCCTTCAATATTCATTAGAGTATTTAATGTAACATCAACAAGTCTCAATAAATCATATAACCCTGCTCCTTATTTTTCAAAATGAGGTCCATTGAGCATCGACTTACAAGAAGATCTTGTAGGTTTGCTGACAGTTATACCAGGGTCATGAATCCTTCTGTATGCTGCTACTAATTATCATCTTCTAGGCATCCACAGTCCCACGATTATACCATGAATCTATATTTATACTTCAAAGTGCCCAAGGATCCAAAGGTCCTTGCAATTCCCTCATTCCATCATGCGTACCAAAACAAAGGATCTGTTCATCGTTCTTTCTTTATTTCCAATACTTGCAGTATTCATTGACAAGTACATGCAAGAAAAATATACATTAATAAAAGCACGATGTCAATATGTCAATCTAAGGTTACCATGAGACTTAGAGGTTGTACGCCTAGGGTTTTAAAGTGCCAACCCTAGACCAAAGGGTTGCATATCATAGTATTCAAAACTGGCCGGTTCAAATTGGTAACCGGTCAAACCGGCCGGTTCAATGGCCAGCCGTGTCAAACCGACATAAAAACCTGTGTTAAGGGTGGCCTTTGACCCAAAAAAACTGGTTCGACCGGTGCTAACTATCCAGTTTAGGACGAAACTGCCCGATTTATGGACAAACCAGCTGGTTTCGCCCTAAAATGGTCGGTTAGTTGCCACGGCCGCAGAGGAACCCACAAACACAATTTTGGACGATAATGGGTTGTTTTGGAGGGAAAATGAGGGTCGTTTCCCTCCAAAAACACCCTCTCTAATCCTTTGAAAGCAGGGGTACCCTCTCATTTGTCTCACACATCAAATTTGATGCTTTTGTGAGTTTTATTGAGAGCTTGGAGAGTGTTGAGTTTTTGCTGGAGCAGTCATATTGGAGGCTTGGAGTTGGAGTTGGAGCTATTTTGGAGATAGTTTGGAGCTGTCAATAGAATTTGAATCTTCAAGAGGAGGCTAAGGAAGCTAGCTTGCATTTCCAGGTAAGGATTTTCACTTGAAAAATCCCTCATTTTATTGTTGTCCATGTATTAATTTTTTTTGTGTTCAGCTATGCTATTGCTATAAAATTTTGTAGGCTACAATGTGCATTTTTTCTGTAAATTTAGATTTGGTTTTCCATTTATCTTAGCTGCAATTTTTTTTTTTTAAATGGCAGTTTTCTTTGCAAATTTTAATTATTTCAAGTCAATATGGATCCAAAAGCTAAGGACAGTGCATGGGCTCATTGTGATGAGATTGATGGAAAAATGATATGCAAATTTTGCGAAAAACCTATTAGAGGTGGGGGTATTCTCATATTTAAATAACACTTGGCTAGGATAAGAAGCCAAGTAAAGCCATGTGAAGCATCAAATGAAGTGTTAGGTCATGTTAGGGCAGAATACCTTTCCAAGTTTGAAACATTTGAGGAGAATAAGGCTAGGGAGAAGGCCATCCAAGATGAAATTGCAAGGAAGAGGGAATTAATAGAATCCATGAAAGAAAGTGGGTATGGTGATTATGAGATTCAAGGCTCCTCTTCTACCCCTTACACCAATGACCCCTTTCACTATGTTCCTCCTTCTCTTGGCCAAAAATAAAAAGAAACAAAGATACCAAACATCAGAGTGTTTTCTCATCCACTGCTAATCCCATAACCACTTCCTCCCATCCAAGTCGTCAACCTTCTTTAGATCAACATTGGAAAAAAAAATGCATGGAAATTTCTTATCAGTACATTGGTAGATGGCGATATGATGTAGATATCCCATTTAATGTTGATCACTCACCTTATTACCAAGCTATGTGGGACTCTGTTATAGCTGTAGGAAAGGTCTTCAAAGGTCCTAATGTGCATGACTTGAGGGGATCTCTTTTTCAAAAAGAAATTTCTTCCATTGATGAGTATAGAGAGCCATGGCTCAAAACAGGTTGTTCCATCATGTCAGATGGATGGAATGATGGAAAGAACCACATTATCATTAATTTCCTTGTTTATTTTTTTATTTTATTTTTTTTAACTGTAAGGAGTATGCAATTTTATTTATTTGAAGAAGAGAGTTTGGGTCTTTGCCGAAGCGACCCCAAATACAAAGCTGTTATCCAACTTAAGCTGCTTTTAAGCTAAGACATTTTCAAGGAATTTGAAAGGTACTTTCCCTGTTTAAAATTAGCAGCCCTTTCATGAGAGAGCATCCTTTGTTCGCCATCCGATCTGCTTCGCTATTTGAATTTCTTAGGATATGATAAAACTTGTAAGAATCGAAGTCTAATAAGACTCTCTTCAGTCTGCCCAAGATTTTGTTGAGACCAGCATCGCTGAAAAGATCCTCCGAGTTTAATTTCTTAATTAAAATCTCTGAGTCTCCGAAGACTTGGAGAACTTTGACTCCTTTGTCTCTAGCTATAAGACAAGCTTTGAGAAGCCCGAGGATCTCAGCTTGATTGTTGGTTGTCAGACCTAAACCCTAGCAGAAAGAATCTCTTGAAGACCCATCCGGGGAGTAGATGACCCCACCAACACCGGCAGCACCAGGGTTCCCTTTGGACGCCCCATCAAAGAATATTGTGGATAAATTTTGAGACCTCCACCAAATTTGAAAAGTGTCATCATGATCTCTTTTACGCCAGTCCGGAATAGCTGACTAGGGGATGAGGAAATACTTGCGGGGATAAGGCTCGAGGGGACCAAGCCACCTCTTTTCCTCAGGTGTGAGCAGAGGGTCTTCTTTAAAATACTGCTGTTGGGCAGCTTCCAAGAGGAGAGACTTGGCTTTTGCAACAACTTGCAACGGGGATTTCTGCAAGTATTTGAAGATCAGCTGGTTGCGAGCCAACCAAAGCTGTCAACAGACGAATTTGGGAAGAGCTATCCATAATTTGCGCCAAAAAGACTTGGATGGGATTCGATAAGGGTAGAAGGAGCTCCAAGAGGCAAAAAGGTCAGTGACAGAAGTATGTGGAGGGACAAAAATTTGAAAGTCCTGAAGAATTAGACCCCAAACCTCTTTGGCGAAGAGACAGTCCATGAATAAATGCTGGGCTGTTTCGAGATTGCTTTTGCATAGCACGCATCTATGTGGCCCTGCAATTTTCCTTTTCGCTAGATTATCTCCCGTTAGAAGTTTATTGTGAGCCAGGGTCCAGAAGAAGAAATTCACTTTTGGTAGTGCTAATGGCTCCCAGACTTGTTTCCAAAAGGCTGGAGTTTGACTGCTATTCCTAGAAGCCTGTAAAGATCTGTAACATGCTGCTGTAGAATAAGCTCTTGACAGGCCCCAGCCCCAGCTCTCTTTCATGGATCGATTGACCGGGGTAGCCTCCTCGAGCAGATCTGCAAGCACGTTTTGTTGAGTAATTAACTGGGCAGGGACACCATGAAAGTCCTAGCCGGCCCAATCACCACGGTGGTCCCATTTTGAAAGGTCGAATATGCTGTTTATCCCTTCTCTTTCCAACCATTCTCTGAGATCAGCGATATCATCGTTTTTTGCCAAGGGATCACGCCCCATGATGCAGTCGTGCCACAGGTGAGTATGTTTGCCGTTACCAGGAATTCTGTACATGGAATTTTTGAAGAAATTGCTGCTTTTGCAGTAGAGCCTCCATACATGCGTGCAGTTTACAGAGCTGTCCAATTGCATATTTCTGAGAGCATTATTGTGTGCGTATTTTGTCCGTAAAGTGACACTGACAGGATGATTGGGCTCGTGGATCATCTTCCACAGTATCTTGCCTCCCAACGCTATGTTGACAAGGGAGGGATCTTGAATTTGCAGTCCACCCTCTGCAATCGGTTTTTTAACCAATTCCCAGTTAACTAAATGCATTTTTTTCCCATTGCCCTTCCCACTTTGCCATAAGAAATCTCTGAGAAGATTAGAGATATGCTCCATCATGTTTATTGGAGCTAAAAGAAACGTTGCTTGGTAGATTGAAAGAGCAGACAATTGAGACTTGATAAGGATGACTTTACCGCCTTTTGTTAACCAGTAGCCTCCCCAAGCAGAGATTTTAGATTTAATTTTGCTGATGATATCGCTTCAGAGGGACCTCTTATTCACACCAGAAATGACGGGGAGGCCAAGGTACTTGAACTTGTCCCATTGTGTATGGCCTTTGAACCCGAGGAGATTTGAAATGCTTGTGAGCTCTTGCTGATCTATATTCCAGCTGAAGACTTCACTTTTAATCTCATTGACTAATGCTCCCGAAACGCTGCAATAACTTCTCAGGACAGAGTCGAAGGCTTTCGAAATTCTGATGGATGCCCCTCCAAGGAGAAGGGAATCATCAGCAAAGAGAGCGTGATTCATTGGTTCTGCTCCGTTGGAAGGTTTGAGGCCCGGGAGGGTACCAACAGTTCTTTCAGCTGAGAGTTTTCGACTGAGGGAATCTGCCATTAAAATGTACAGGAAGGGGGAGAGGGGGCATCCCTGCCTGATGCCTCTCCGAGCTTGAAAAAAATTAGTTGGGCGACCATTGATTAGGGGAGAAATCCACGGGTTATCGATACATGCTTTTATGAGCTGTACAAAATGATGAGAGAAGCCAAAAGAGAGGAGAACATTGCTAAGGAACGAGCGATTAACTCTATCGAATGTGTTCGCCATATCTAGTTTAATCAACATACCTTTCTCTTTTCACTGTTTGCTTGAGTGAATGGTCTCCTGAACTTGAATAACGTTGTCCATAATGTGCCTGCCTTCCACGAATCCACCTTGAGAACTGGAGATTAGTCTTTTGAGCAGAGGCTTGATTCGATTTGCTAAGAGTTTGGCTATGATTTTGTAAGAAGCATTACACAGCGATATGGGCCTGAATCTTGCAAATGTTTCAGGATTGGAGTCCTTGGGAATTAAAGCTAGGTAGGTGGAATTGGTTCCTCCTCCAATCTTAGCCTTTTTCATGAACCCTCTTATCATTTTATGGAGATCAGATTTGATGATATCCCAACAAGACTTGTAGAAATGGATTGTGAAACCATCTAGCCTAGGAGCCTTATCTGCCTCCATGGACCAGATTACGTTGATGATTTCCTCCTCAGAAGTGGGTCTACAGAGATCTGTATTATCTTCAGGGCTGATGAGTAAAGGGATGTTAGAAAGGAAGTCTGCAGCTTCCTCAACATTGCCATGGTTTCCCTCATTGTATAAATTCCTGAAGTGAATTTCAGCAGCGGCTTTGACCTGATTGAAGCGTTTGCAAACTTGGCCCTCCACTGTTTTGATTTCTGCTATATGATTCCTGGACAATCTTGCTCTATATTGACGGTGGAAAAAGGAGGTGTTCTGATCACCTGCCTTTAGCCACAGACTTCTGGATTTAAGCCTCCAGTATTCTTCTTCCGTTCGAAAGGATTGGTATGTGGATCGTTGAGCTTTTATTTCCTTTTCCAACAGCTCTGCTGTGATATCTTTACTTTCCATATCTGTTTGCAGGGACTGCAACATCTGTACTGCTTCTTTTCTTTGGTTGGTTGGAGTGGGAGCTGGATTTTTTATCCATTCCTTCAGCGCTTGTTTTGTGGTCTTCAACTTTTGTTCCCAGACGTAACTTGAAGATCCTGTGATGGGTTTGGCCCATGCTGCTTTCACAGTCTCAGTGAAGCCATCTCTCTCGATCCAAAGAGGGCTGAATCGAAAAGGAATGGGGCCCAGGTCTTCTTCTTCTTCCATTAGAAGCTGAATTGGCTTGTGATCTGAGGTCAATTAGGGCAGAATTTTTGTGATGATGATCTTTTTATTCATCATTAGGGAGCTTTGCACCAGAAATCGATCCAGGCGGGCAGAAATGTGGTCCGGCCCAACCCGGTTATTGGACCAAGTGAAAAGACCTTGGACAGGATTGAAATCTAAGAGATCCCAGAGCTGGGTGAGCTCTTCCACAGTGGCCAACATGGGATCTCGGTTGCAGGATCCACCCCTCTTCTCTTTTGCTTTAAGGACTATATTAAAATCCCCGGCTATGATGATGTTGCCGGGGGAAAGCTGCTCTAAGAAAACTGAAAGAGAGTTCCAACATTCTCTTTTTTCAGAGTAATTGACAGGTACATATAGATTAAAGAGATAGATGGTCAACTTACTTGCATTATGCATCAGTTCCGTGAAAATCCAATGCTGAGATTCATGAGATTTGTTCAACTGAAATGCGTCATCTGACCAGAGAGTTTCCAGCCCTCCGGAAGTGCCCCTTGCGCTGACTGCCTTACCTGAACTTTTATTCCACTTTGACTTGCTGATTTCTAGGAGGGCTTGCCCTTCTATCTTGGTCTCTTGGAGCATGAGTATGTCTGAGGGATCTGTTTTCAAGAGGTCCTTAACTGCTTCTATTTTGGAAGGATTCCCCAGTCCTCTGCAATTCCAAGAGACGAGTTTCATTATTTACTTAAGGGGGGGTTGGGGCCTCCCTTGGAAGGCCTTGGTCTGGTATTTCGTCCAATAGACATTTCTATTGTGGCCTGGCTTCCTTGAATTTTGAGTCTTTCAGCCTCCTCTTCCCTCATTTCTTTGCGGGATTTCCTTCCAGCTCTTTTTGAAGGGCGCCCATAGGTTTCATTCTCCGAGGAGCCTGAGCTTTCCTCTGGTTTTTTCCTTGTGACTTCTGCATATGAGGGGTTGGAGGGACTGCCTTGGCTGGCTTTGATCTGAATAGCTTTCCCTCCTTCTTTGCTTGGAGGTGTGGTGTCTACCTGTTCCATATTTTCCTGGACTGAGTTTGCTGGATTGATCTGGGTGCTTTCTGTACCTTTTGGGATTGCGTCATCTTCCTGATTGGGCTTGGAACTGCTTGGGACTCCTGTCGTATTGCCTTTGCTAGCACCTTTTTTTGGGTGTGCAGATTTCTGGACTAGAGTCCATTGATCCCCGTTTTGTTTGTCTAATTGCTCCTCGGCCTTTTTCTTGCAATGCTTCGCGAAGTGTCCGTGGCCATGACAATGTCTGCATTTGAAAGGGAGCAGTTCGTAGTCCAATTCCTGAACATGCGTCCACTCAGCAACAGTGAGCTTGATTGCTTCCGGCAACCCCTCCTCAAGGTCCACTTCAACGTAGATGCGAGCACATGAATACTGATCTTTTCTTGCAGCTTGGTCTATGTATTTACCCAGCGCATTACCGATGATCTGGAGGGATTTTTGGTTCCAGCAGTGGAGAGGCAAATGGGGGAGTCTCACCCAAACCGGGACTGCAGAGGGGACATCCTGGGAAGGATCAAAATCTGGAGACCATTTGTTTAGATACAATCCCTGCAGACCCATGAAGTATGGGCCGTTTTTGAATATTAAACTTCTGTCTTCCAGGTTTTCGAACACGAAAACAAAGAGTCCTTTGCCCACAAAGTAGCTTTTGACTCCCTCTTTGGTCAGTGGAGTCTAGTTCCTTTGAGTCCATTCGTCCACTAACTTGGGAGAAGGCCAGAGGCCCGTGAACTGGCCTATAAGGCCTCTCTCAGCCAGATTCAAGGCCGCTTTACACGTCTCTTCTTCTGGAAGGGCAACTGAAGGGATCATATCCATTTTCTTTATGAACTTCTGCTGGAACGCTGAGGGGGCACGCTTCAGGCCTGCAGCAATCATAGAACGGAACGCTAGCACCTCAAGGGGTAGATTGGGGAGGGGGACAGAGCCCCCGCTGGGCTCCATGAGCAATGGGAGGACACCGCAGGGCTGAGCGCAGGGGCACAACAGCCACAGGGGTGCGCGAGGATGCACCCTGCAGCCCTAATGCATACAGAGCGCGAGGAGGAGGCAGAGCGCGAAAAAAACGATTAATTTCCTTGTTTATTACCCTCAAGGAACCATCTTTTTAAGATCAGTTGATGCATTTGATAAGGTGAAGGATGCAACCCTTCTATTTGAGCTTTTGAATGAGATTATTTAGGAAGTGGGGAGAAAAATGTTGTGCAAGTGATCACAAATAATGCTTCAAACTATGTTTTTGCTGAAAAGATGCTTGAGTCCAAATATAGGACCATATTTTGGACTCCATGTGCTTCACATTGCATAGACCTCATGCTTGAGGACATAGGCAAAGTGGATTGGGTAAAAAACACTGTATAACATGCCAAGTGCATTACAAAATACGTTTACAACCACTCACGGGTATTGAGCTTAATGAGGAAAAACACTGGGGGAAAAGATCTTGTTAGACTTGCAATTATGAGTTTTGCAACTCACTTCCTCACGTTGCAATGTCTCAATTCCCAACAGAAAAACCTACAGAAAATGTTTTCTTCTAATGATTGGACTGAATCTCGGTGGGCTCGTAGACATGATGGAAAAGACACCAAAAAGAAAGTTTTTGACAATTATTTTTGGAAAAGGTCTACAGAGCTTGTAAAAATTACTGAGCCGTTTGTTAAGGTGCTAAGGTTGGTGGATGGAACAAAATTGGCAATGGGCTACATTTATGAGGTTATGGATCAGGAAAAGGAGTAGATACGGGTAGCTTACAAGGACAAGTTAGCTAAATATGGCCGTATATGGGATATCATTGATAACTAATTGAACACTCAACTCCATCGTCCTATACATGCAACTGGATATTTTTTGAACCCAAAGTATCATGATAAAGCTCAGTTAGGAGATCTGCAGGATGTGGAGCTCAAAGATGGATTGGTTGATTGCTTGGAGTGCATGGTCCCTATCCATGCATACCAGTTGGAAATACATAAACAACTTACTCTTTTCAGTATGGCAGCTGATACCTTTGGAATAAACTTGGACAAAATGTCAAGAGACGTGGATCAACTAGGTAAGAAATTCCAATTTTTTTTCTTTTAAAGTTAAATTGTTTGTAAATAAGTAATGAAATGAACTAAGTTACTAATTAATGTCTTTTTCTTTGCAGCACGTTGGTGGGAGTAATTTGGTGACCAATTTCCTCAATTGCAAAAGTTTTCAATTAGAGTCCTCAACCAAACATGCAATGCTTCAAGTTGTGAGCGCAATTGGTTTGTTTTTGAGTGCATACACACGAAGAAGAGAAACCATTTGGAACAAAAACAAGTAAAATGATCTTGTCTTTGTGCAATACAACTTTCGAATAAGATAGACCAAATGATGAACAAAACACCTGATCTAGATCCAATTGTGTTGGAAGATATTGATCCAACATCAGAATGGGTGGAGTCTGAAGATCCATTGTTTGAGGTTGATTTTGATATTGGCACGACATTAGTGGGGGATGAAGCAGATTTGGTGGTGCCATCATAACGAAGATTAGTAGCTGCATCAAGGAAAGGAAAACAAGCAATGGAAGGCACTAGTCATGAAACTCAACTAACTCATGCTTCCATTAGGTCCACTTCTGTTGTTACTGGTGGCAGCGCTACTGAGGTTGCAGATGAGGTTGAGGCATCCTCAAACTCTGAACTAGATGATGTCTATGCAACTCTTGATGACAATCCTCTGTCTAGTAGTGGTGATGAATTTGATGATTGATCATGTGTACAATGTAGAGTCTGGACTCTAGACTTGTAGTGTTGTGGTAGGCCAATCATAGTTTGTGGCATTGTTTTTTGACTTTATAGGCTATTTGGAGCCTCATTTCTTATGTATTTTGTCGATGATATATATTGCAATCGGTGCCATTTTGATACATTTACCTTTACATGGTATATAAATGAGCAAAATTTGCATATTTTGCCTCTATTGGCGTGGAATCATGGTTGCAAATCTTAAAAATAGTGTTTATTTATTTATTTATTTTTTATTTTATATTAAAAATTAATTATTTAATATATTTTTTTGAAAACCTGTTCAATGAGATCTGACCAGTCCCGATTTAACTGGTTCTGGTTCGAAACCCGGTTCACTAAGTCTACCGGTCCAATCACTAGTTCTAGTTTTTAATACTATGTTCCATATATAACTTATCAACCTTATCCATGCCTACTTGACATGAGCCCTAGATTGAACACAAACCCTAAAGACCAAGGGTTAGGTTTTCTTTGAGGGAAGAGATATAAGGTTTCCATATGTTTAGGGTTTTACTTGTGCCATTGAAGGTTTTCAAATGTCAATACCTATATCAATAGTTTTTAACAACAAACACTAGTACCACTAACCCCATAATAGTTCATGTTGGACCTTAAAAATATTCCATACATACCTCAAGGTTACATACCTTTGTCGTAGTGGCCTACAATTCTATATGCCATGATTTCTTCATCGTTCTTACTCAAGTTTTTCATCTTCACTGTATTTTTTTTCCTATCTTTTCTTGCTTCAGGAACACTATACTATTTCTCTTCTACTTGTTTATCAATGATGCACATATGTAGAGGACTGTGATATATCAATTACCCAAGAATTTCTAGAATTTTCCAAAATGTTGACAATGACTGTAAAAAAAACTTATCTTTTACTATCAGCAATTGATTTAATGAGAAACTTCCTTCAAATCTATGATTGGCATAACATCGTGACCCTACTCACTACCTATGGATTGCTACTTTCTACAATGTCAACAAATTGTTACTCTTCTAGATCCACTTTGAAAATGCACAGGTCTTACTGGACTGGCTTCTATAGGTGCAATAATACTTCTTATGCCCAAGAATTTTCTACAAAGTGTTGACTTATAATGACAGTAAACAATCCCAAGGCTATCGTGCACTTATGGTGTCACTGTTAGAAATATGTACCTCACCTTCTGCCTGTAGTTAGTCCTTTCAAGGAGACAATTTTATTACTATACCCTCGGATTAGGGTTTTCAAAACAAATATCCTTGACTATTTTTTACAAGGCTACACTCAACAACAATTTCAAAAATATCATTACTGCAAACTAAAAATAGATGTTCCCTTTCAATGTTACCACAAATCGAATTATTGTTTGCTTGGACTGTGTATATATATGTGTCCAAAAATCGTCACTGCTATGCACATACTCTTTGTCTTCTTATGCCACTATCCAAGATTGCGAGCAAGGTGATGAGCCTTCTCATATATGCATAGAAACATTTATGCTTCTCCTTTGGTTGTACAAGGGACCATATGATATGATAAGCCTAATGAGCCTTCGTTCTAGGTCTCCCTCATGCACATAAACATAATATGAGTCTTGGCTCCTCTTCCTTGGTGATTGAGGCTCGATTTGAGTCCTTTTGAAATGCGTTTTTTCTTAGAACAAGAGGAGAACTAGGCTCCTTATTTTCTAGCCTTCACTCGCATGATAATTATGCTCAGACCTCATGCATAGGTATAGAGAAGGCCTTTATATATCTTGTACAGATGTATGGTATGAGTTTCGCTTGTCGGTGAAACTATGCTTCAAAAATTTGGTACTTTTTTCTTATACTCAAAATATCCCTTCAAACAATTTGATCTTGGAACTAATATACGCACAAGTGCATAAATGATCTCGATGCTTCTTGCAATGAGGAATTTATGCACGAGACTATACCACAGAGTTAAGAACCTTTGATAGAGGACTTGAGTATTTTCTGGGGCTATAAGTATGTCATTTAATTTCAAATAAACTTCAGATCTTTGACTAGGGTTTTTGGCTCTTTTATAGAGTTATTATGGTTGACAAATAGATAAGCTTTGAATGCCTTGCAAAACTAGAATATCCCTTCAAAACTATAAAAAATTTGTTGATCTATGGTGACTGTTGTTATCACTCTAGTAATTCTAAAGTTGTGATATTTTTGGTTTTTAGTCAAAGAACACTAGAGGTAACCACAGACCAACTTCAAACTCTAGGATCTAGCCTTCCTAGGGTTCAGAGAGGGCTCTCTCTTCAAGTTCTAACTTTGTTTAATTTGTAAAATATTAGGCTAGTTATGAATGTGCAGCTTTGGTTTGGTTTTGGTAGATTTGGTGGCAAAAATCACTTGAAAGGATGGATAGTGGGAAATCTATTTTTCCATTGGGCTAAGGAGTCCAAATCAAGCAAACAGAACTGGGATCAAGGCCAAAAGGTCAAATGTTTTCAGGGCAAGATAGATAACCCTTGAAGATCTTGAAAAATTGTTTTTATGAGGTGGTATGATTGGGATCCAGAAAAGGAAGTAGTAGAAAGAGGTCAAACGAGAGAGGGAGCAATTAAGGGTTCCATACACTGGAAATCAGAGGAAAATATAGAAATGATAACTAGTTAAAAACATGGTGCATTTAATAAATCCTGTAGTAATACTCCTAGTTATTCATTGAGATTTAAAAAAAACATAGATGGATGCATGTAACAAAGAAAGATAACAATTACAAGTAAGGAAATACTTCACTCCAAATAGCTCATCACAGGAATCCTGAAGTATGATGCCAATTGGTTTGATCTAGCCTGCTACTTGAAATTTGAGACACAAAAGCTTTAAGTCCAACAAAAATGACTATCACAATCTCCAACAATTTTATTCCACAAAAAATACTTCTAAAGATGAAGTATTTATACATAGTTCTTTACAAAATATCCTATAATGATTCTAGGAATTATCTAAGGTAAATTAAATATCTTTACAATAATAATAGAGATAGCTGCTTAACAAATCAACAAGTTTTCCTATTTATCCAAAAGAAATAGACACTGCTTTGAGGATAAGATGCAGCTGGCTACCTTGGTGTCCTCCTTGCTGGCTTTAGATATTTAAATTTGTTTTTTTTGGAACCTGATCTACCTTGTCTACTACTCTTTCTTTGATTCTCTTTATTCACTGATACTCTCTAAACTCTGATACTCTTTAACCATAATAAAAAATTGTTTATTGCTGTAAAAAATCTATTTTGACTGTAAATCAGAAAACAATTTTTTCCTTCTTTCATCTGTCTGTCTTTTATCCTTCATAATAAATCTGTGAGTGACTGCCAATCCTCGTATCTTTTTTAATTTCGTGAAGTTTTCATCAGCGTCAGTGTATCTGGTAAAAGTTGGCTTGATGACACAAGTGTCCTATCTCATGTTGCAAATAGAATAAATCTTCGAAGCTTTTGAGTAAGACTTTTCTTGTTGGAATGCCTTGTCCTGGTGGTTTATTTACCTATTCTTTTGCAAACTCTCTAATCTTCTTATCTTAGTCATTCTGAGGCATCAATTTATCATTAATGACCATAATGTCAGGCAGTCATTTTTGCTTCAAATTTGTAAATTTCACCATAAACCTGGTTATGGCAGTGTTCATATTCTCACACTTTTCTTCCAGTTGCCTCATTAGATTATTCTTTGTAGTAACTTTCCTAATTTCTAGGATAGTTTCAGTCCTGTTAGTAATCTTGAGTTCTTCTAACTCTTGTTTGTTTTTATTGTTAAGGAATGTGATCAGCTTTAAAGCTTGCTCTGGTTTATCAGCCAGTTCACTTTGAGCCTTTTGAATTTATGCTTGGGCTTTTAGTAATAACTCTCTCTGTTCAAAGATTACCTGAATTGAAGGCCATACATCATGGATGGCTTCAATGACATTATTCCAAAGATAGTTTTTGATATATGATATTTGTTCCTTCAATGTCAATTCCTTCTGCAATTTCTTCAAATCTTTATTCAGTCTGATGGGATTTTTCTCATGTGTTTTTGCATTTATCTTAGCCAATTTATTTGACTTCTCAAGATTTTCTATCACTTGTTTCAATATGCTGATTTCATTTGTCTTAAGAGACATTTCTCCATAGCTTTCACCAATTTGCTGGCTTCATCTGTATGGTGAACTGCTATTGTAGATGATTCAGTCGCTGAGGTTGTGGATGAAGTTACTGGCACTGCAGTAGCCAGTGGTTCTTTGGGTGCCAACTTTTTAGCTAAAGTTGAAGGCACTGCTGTAGAGATTACAGGAATAACTGTAGGAATATCTGGTATTTTTCGTGTTTATTTCTCCTGGACAAGCTTGTGCATCTGTATTTCCATTCCCTTAATTTGGGCTGTCAACTGAAAAATCAAATTCATCATGTCATCTTTTTCTTTCTGTCCTTCTACTTTTTATTTTGTTTGAGGGTGTTCACTTTGAGGAAGTTTAAGCTGTTTCCTCAAAGCTGCTATGTCTTTATTCTTCTTTTTCACCAATAACTCTGCTGCTTTGATATTAGCAGGGTCATATCCCACCTGCAAAAATAGTTCTTCTAAGGCTTTTATCCTGAGATCCTTGGCATACAATGAGGCTTTGTCCATCTTCATCTGATCTTGCATGTTGGAGATGGTGTTTTGGAGTCTTTGAGCACTCATGGCTTTATTTGTGACAATAGAGTATAGCATTTCTGAAGTCTGTCTATGGAACTCAATTTGATCAAGAGCATGGATCTTATCTGTCTGAACTTCCAAATCAACTTTCTTATAATCTTCCACTGTCTTTGGAGATTTGACTGTGGGATGTAACATTGACATAATTAGCTTTTGATTTGAATAATCAAATGCGGACATAACCCTGTTTTGCACACTTGGTGCCTGTTTGAGATATTGAGAATAAATATTGTTTTTCATCTCTTCATTCTTCAACTTGATTTGTTTGTATTTCTCTTTGATGTCTAGGTCTTTCTCCTCAGCTTCCTGTGATGAAGAGGCTTCCATGCTCTGCTGTCTTTCTATCAAATGTGCATCTTCATTGTTAACCTGTTCTTCATTCTGATTCTTAGTAGTTAGCTCATTGATGATCACAGTAGCAATATCTGTTTCTGGCAGATTAGTGTTGTTATCTATAAGCTCTGTTTCTTCCACATCAATTGTTACCTTTCCTTTGCCAATTGTACTTAACTTAGGCCTCTTGTTATATATTATCTTGAATTTAGTTTCGGTTTTAGTTTATGCAACATAGGCTTCTTCTTCCCTTACTCTCTTAGTGGACTTTTCTGGCTGATTTGCAGTCTCTAAAGTATGACTAGTATTACTTTTAGTTACTGCATCTGTTAAGGTATTTTGAGTCCATTCAATTTGATTTGAAAATTTTTCTATCTCTGGTTTTGCTTCATGAATGAAAGGGGTTAACTTTCATTTAACCCTTAGTTTACTCAGGATCCCTTGTGGATCATAATTCCAAGGAAAACTTTCTTCAAATTTGTATTCCAATAGTTGCTTAGCTGCCTCTTTTTCTGCATCCCTGTGATTGCAGATGAATGGCCCTATTTGATTATTTAGTTTGAATTGAGTTTTCTTCTTTGCTGCCATGAAATTTATAGATTCAAAATTTAGGATATGTCTGATATATTCCAAGGCAAAAATCCTCATTGAAACATGCTTGGGTAACTTGTAAAGTAACAAGTTTGGCCCAAAATCTCTGATCTCAGTATGTTTTTCATATAAATACCATCCACCAACCTTATTCTGCTCTGACAACTGCAATATATTTTTCATTTCTTCATTTATCCTTGGTTGCTCCGTTTTTGTTAAAATTGTGATCACTGGATGTAGGAATAACTCTGAAAATTCTGCATAAGTGAAATCTGTACATTCTTTCCTGAGCAAAGATGTCCAGAAAATGACAGAAAGAAGATTTCCCTCTATGTCAAGCTTTTGGAGAGTAACTGGAAAATTATCTGATTGAAAGTATAAAAACATATGGAAAAGGAAGGAAGTATATTTGAATACTCCTTCAATTGGCAAATTGATCAATTGATAATGAATACTATCTACAATGAAACCATCATAGTCAAAGATTACTGATGGGGGTTGCCCTGGGGAGAAAGTGGATAAGAACCCCAAGATGAACTCATCTGTATGTTCATCAGTAAAATATCCTAGGATGAAGGAAAACATGGAAATCACATGTCTTGACCTTCTGGGAATTTGGCAGTAGAATATTGGGGATTTAGTTTAGGAATTTCTACATGCAAAGGCATAAATGTCTGAAAAATCATGAATCTCTTGGGAAAATCTAGGCCAATATACAACTTGGTGAGGGCCTCTATAGATAAAGGGACTGCTTGAGGATGAGGTTGAAGTTGTAGCATCTGGTTAATTGATTCAACAGTAATGGTAAAAAGGCACTTCTTTATTGGCATTTACAATGGCTCTTTGCTCAGGCATATATTGTTGTTGACATAAACTAATGACTTCCTAGCATGGGTGAGTTAAAGGGACAACATATTTGGGTAAGTGGGATTCCCAAATATGGATTTATTCTTCATTATCTAAGGACTTCTCATAGCACCAGGTATGAATATCTAGTAGGTTAAATTCAACAATGGTATCTGCTATCTTATAATCAACATCAGCCAATGGGATGTGTTCAATGTCTATGACTGGGGGTTGTAAAGGATTGACAACAATAGTAGTATTAGAAGTCATGGCAGGGGTTGGTTTAGGCACTTTGGAAGCTTTAGGTTTGCTAGAGCTCTGCTTTTTAGGCATTTTGGCTAGTTTCTGCAAGTTTAGACAGTTTGCAGAAGTATTTTTACTTTTAGCAGAGGCTTCTTGGATAAACAGGCAAAGTATGGTCTCTTGTTTGGGCTTTCTTTCCAAATAGGTCTGTCAAAAAGGATTTACAGGCTTCTGAACGGGCTTAAAACAAGAAACAAGGGTTTCCTGAGTCTTTTAATGAGAAATTGGGCTAAAAAAGTCTGTTGAATTTAGGCCAAGAGGCTTAGGATACCTTCAGATGTTTTCTGGCTTAATTTGGAGCTTGAAATAGTTCACAAAACTGAACAAACTCATAATTTTCTCTCATAATAGTGCGCAACAGCAAAACAAGATTTTTGGAAAAAAATTGATAGGGTTTGGCCTGTTTTTGGGGCTTTTTGACAGGCTCTTAAATTGGTTTTTAAGCTCTGAATGTGTGTTTTTTCTTTTAAAGGCTTTTAAAATTGATTGCAGGCTCGAATTTCAGAAAAATACCTGTTGTACGTAGGTATTGGGCTTCAGAGAAGTTTCTGAGGTTTTTTGAATGAAACAACAGCTTCTGTAGAGTTACTGGGGCAATGTAAAGCTCCTCGGCGGTCTTCAATGGTCACAGGGCAGATTTTTGTAGGTTTTTTGAGCATAAAATGGCGAAAAAACAATGTTTTTACAGTCGGGGAGGCGTGTGCAAAGGTTAATGCGCAGGAGAGAAAGGAATGAATTACATTTTCAAGGTTTATTATGCATATTTAGGGCTTAACAGCGCTAACATTTAATACAGGTCAATTCAGGCGGGAATGGTGGTTTCGGGGTTCAATAGATCGAAATAGGAGTGGTTATCGCGCAAAATTTGGGCGGTAAGCAGTTTCAGGGCTAACCCACACGATCCAATGAGAAATGGGCACATGGCAGAGAGAGGAAACCACGAAACCGCCCATTTCGTGCAGATTTTCCATGGGGTTGACCGCACAACTTTTCTATGCGATATTGATTTCTATCTGTCAGATCTCGGGTTCGAATGTGAACGATCCAGATTGGCTGGGAAGTTGCATCGGAATGGGGAGTGGGACTAGGGTTGTTTATATGCGGTGGGGTTAAACTTTGGAATTTAATAAATAAGAGTTAATCAAAGTCTAAACTGATTTATATGGTCAGGCGGGAATATTTAAATATAGATATGTTAAAACCAATGGGATATGGAGGGGTTTTTATATTGCGCACATGGGATATTACACATTGGTTTAACTTTAAAATAGTGGGTTTAGAGGGTTATTTAAAATAAAAGGATATTAATACTATAGAGGTAGGAGTATTTAGGGATTTAATAAAATAAAAAGTTAGTAGTTAATATGAATAAAGGGATAGTGAAAAGGAAAAAAATACATATTAACTCTAAGTGCAGTGCCAAAAAATAAAGCATTGCTTATCTTTGTTGTATTGCTTCACTTTAACTTAGGAAAAATGTATTTTTAGGGTTTATGAATGATTTTTGAAAGGGAATGAGATTAGCTATTTAGGGTTTAGCTTTTACTAAGTAAAAATGAGTTTTTACTTAGGAAAAATGGATTATGATTCATGAATGAAGGGTAAATGTTGATGAATGTGGGTCTAGTGTGGGAATTCAATATTTTTAACTAACCAGTCATCGAGCCTTGGGTCCGGTCCCAACAAAAGTAAGAGAAATTCTCTGAGCCTTTTTCACTGATAGTTTAGAATACTGAATATTTGGAGGGGACGGGAAATTAGTGATTTTTGCTCGATGATACTTTATTACATGATTTCTCAACTGATTTCTACCTACCCATCTTTATTTCTAGCATTTTTACTTCATTTTCAAGGGTGCATTTAGGCTTGCAACCCTAAAACATTTTTCTTTCAAAGCATAAAACTATCTAAGTCTACCTTATTTCATCCGAGGGCTTAGATTAAATTGTTGTGCTCCTCATTATTCTCTACCTATCAACTGATTTGTCAAGTTTAAACTGTTTGACAAATATTTATTCTCTATCTAAAACATGAAATTGAAAGCATGAAAAGTTAAGATTAAACTGTTTAACTGATCATGGATTTGGTATTTATTAACACTCTGCACATAATCATTATTCTTGCAGTAAAGTAAAAGTAATGGCCTTTAGAATTGCTCACTTTCAGGTTTTATTTTATCTCTTTTTTCTTTTGGGGTCTATATTTTTCTAAGTCCTTTGATTTTTCTTTTAGGACTTTTTACCCTCTTTTTTGCTTTTTATTATTTTCATTTTTTCAAAATATGGGAAAACAACTTGCAGTAAGCAAGGTATGTACATATTTACAAGACTACCAAAGTCAATTCAAAATTTATGAACCCTATTGTTATAGGACCCAAACAATGGCTCCACATGGGGATGTCATTTCCTGGTGAAATGTCAAGAATTTTAAGACTAGTAGCCTTTTGAATTTGACTGTGATGACCCTGTTAATGTCTTCTGATGTCTGCAATTTATTCATACTTATGATATTTACCTCTCAAAGCTCAGGGCCTTCTCTCCGGGCTTCAACTTTGTTAGGGAAACATCCAATCCAATCTAAAATCTGCAATGTATATGTACAATGATCAAAGTGAGTAAAAACTAACTATTTGTTAACTCAGGAGAGTAGTAGTGCTTCAACATTCTACCATTTACTGGTTCTTCTTACAAATTTTTTCCATCCATTTCTTTAAAAAAGAAAGCATTATTACCTCTATATCCATAAATCACATAAGGTCCTTTCCGCAGAAAATCAAATTTTCCATGTTTACCTTTGTCTTCTCCTCTGGAATCCCACTTTAATACTTTATCTCCAATGTAGAAATCATCCTCTTTACTCTTTTTATAAAGAAGTTTCTTGATCTTATCGTGAATGACTTGAGATTTGATATAAAATTCTTCTCTTGTTTGCTGCAAGTGAATAGTTTGATTGATCCTTCTTTGAATGTCATTTGTTTCAACCTGTAACTCTTGGATAATTTTCATCACTGACACTCCTAGGGAAGATGGAAAAACAACATCCATTCCATAAACAAGTTGGTAAGGGGAAGTACCAATCGATTTTTTAGTAGTAAGTCTATCTACCCATAAGGCATTGACTAACTTCTTATTCCAATTCTTTTTATTTCCTTCAGGTAATTTTTTAATGATGTTTACAAGGATTTTATTTGAGGATTCAGCTATGCCATTACCCTGAGAGTAATATGCAGTAGAGTGGCCTAGGGTAATATGGTATTTATGAAAAAATTCAACCATCTTTTTGGATTTGAACGCTGCTGCATTGTCAGTAATTATCTTTTGGGGACATCCAAATCTTGAAAGAATGTTACTTTCTAGGAAGAAGATAATGACAGTATCTGTGGCTTGTCTGGAGGGTATGGCTTCAATCCACTTGGTAAAATAATCAGTGGCTGTCAAAATCCACTTATGTTGGCCTGAAGATGGAGGGCGAATTTCACCATTGAAGTCTAAACCCCATTTTTGAAATGGCATTTCAGTTGAAATAGGCTTTAAAGGCAGGGGTAACAATTTTTTCTTACCCTAAAAAATTTGGCACTTGTGACAGAAAGTTACAAACTTTTTGACATCAACAAACAAAGTAGGCCAATAAAAACTAGCTCTCAGAATCTTGTCTGTAGTAGATTTTCAATATAGATGTCCTCCACAGTCACCTGCATGAAATTATTCAAGTATTTTTTCAGCTTCTTCTTTTAACAAACAATTTAATAAAATCCCACTATGATCTCTCCAAAAAAATACATTGTCTAAAATACAAAATCTTACTGCCTTTAATTTTAAAAATCTGGCTTTGGTTCTTAACAATCCAGGAGGAGCTTGTAAGTTTAATAGTACAAATATAATACCTGTATACCAAGGTGAATCTAAAAAGGTTTCATTGATCGTTGGAGTCACCATCTCTTCCTGATCATCTATTTGGGCAATAAAATTTATGTCTAGGGAATTACAATTAGATTTAGCCATAAGTCTGGCTAATCCTTGACCTTTGATGAGCTTTGTGGGTTTTATCTCTGTCATATTCTAAGATAGTGGCAATCGAATTACCTCTTCTTCCATCAGGACCATCCTAAGTAAGAATGTCTTTTATTACAGAATTTGGGACATAGGAAATGATATGAGAGTAGAGAATATAAACTATGAAGTCTTTAATGGCCTTTACCAAAGCTAAGGCTTGTTTCTCCATGATGTTGTACTTCAAAGGGGCATCTATAAGGGTATTTCTAAAGAAAGCTATGGACTGTTCAAATCCTGGTCATTTATCTGTAGTAAAACTACAACAATGGTGTGTTCTGAAGCAAATGAAAAAATTATGAAATCCTTCTTAAAGGCAGGACTGATTAGGACGGGAGTTTTGGTTAAAGCCTGTTTGATGGAGTCAAATCACTGTTTGACCTCAATAGTCCATTTAAGAACTGAATCTTTTTTAAGCATGTTGTTTAGTTCTCTAATTATCTCAGCTAAATTGGATATGAATCTTCTTAAAAAATTAATATTACCTAGAAAGGCTTGTAACTCTTTGATGTTTCTTGGTGGACTGATGTTAAGAATTGCTTCTATCCTAGAAGGATCTATTCTGATTCCTTCTTTAGAAATTATATATCCAAGTAACTTTCCTTCTTCTAATCCAAATAAACTTTTCTTAGGGTTTAAAGAGATGCCAAATTTCATACATTTAATAAAAACTTGTCTTAGATGATCCAAGTGTTTATTATCAGTTTTGGAAAACACAGTAATGTCATCTAAGTAAATCACTAAGAAATCATGTATTTCCTTTGAAAAATCTATTTCCATAGCTCTTTGAAAGGTTGCATCTGCATTCATTAGACCAAAAGACATTTTTACATACATAAAAGTGCCCCAAGGAGTAGTAAATGCTGTTTTGGCTTGATCTTCTTTTTGGAGTAAAATCTGGTTGTATCCTGAAAATCCATCTAAAAGTGAGATCCTAGAAGAACCAACTACCCTTTGTAATATGTGATCCATTTTAGGTAAAGGGTAATTATATTTTAAGGACACTTTATTTAGATTCCTAAAGTCGACACATAATCTTATCTCTCCTGTTTTCTTTCTTGTTGGAACTAGGTTGGAAACCCAATCAGAACATCTGATTGGTGCAATTATCTATGCATCATACATTCTTTTCACTTCCTTTTCTATCAAAGGCAATAAAATAGGGTTAATTCTTCTCAACTTTTGTTTAAAGGGCTTTTGATCTTCTTTTATTGGAATTTTATGTTGAATTATGTTGGTATCATAGGATTTGAGATCCTCATAACTTCAAGCAAAAAAATCTTGATATTCCTTTAAAAGAGCAATATATTTTTCCTTTTTTTGTTGAGGTAAGGTTTTGGAAAGTTTGATTATTTTGGGTTTTAACTCTGTACCAATATTGCATTCTTCTATATCAGATCTGACTGGCTCCATTTTGGGTTTTCTAGCTACATCATTTGAGTCAAAAAGATCTTCTAAAGGAGTTAAACATTTGGGTAAGAAATTATCCTTAAGATTCAATATGTCAGATTCATCATCAATAATTTCTTCAATCTCTACTTTCTCTAAGTTATCTATATCTGATTGAATAAATTTAGTTGGTTTAGCAAACTTTACTCTATTTACATCTATGTTATTCAAATCAATTTCACAATCTAAATTTTGATCTATAGTGCAATTTGTGTCTATCTTACAGTTCTAAACTCACCTTCATTGTTCATAAACTTGTAAATTTGTTCATCTTGAGAAAAAATTTGCCAATATTTGAGGTTGTCTGGAATTATTGTTCTATGCTTGACTTCAACAGTATATCTGTGATTAGGTTGGAATGGTAAATTGCATGTACTAGCAAAGGTTGCTAGATAGTGAGCCTATATATTTTGTTTTCTAGGTATAGCAGCAAATCTACATTCCAATAAATCATTGGTTAAATCTAGCATAGTATCTATGTATCGACTTAACCTAGGATTATAAATAGAATATACTCCATTTATTTGTTTTATGATTAACTCTGAATCTCCCATGATTAATATTCTTTTTCCTCCTGAGTTCCTAATAATTTGGAGTCCTAGAATGAGGGCTTCATACTCAATCATATTATTGGTACATTTGAAATTGAGCCTGAAAGCATGGCCTTCTGAGTGATTAGTCTCCATGTTGGTTATCCAAACTCCTGCTCCTGCTCCTAACTTATTTACTAAACCATCAAAGTCAAAATGCCATAAAGATTCATGAAAGATATTATCATTGTTTGGTGTTTTATTTTTCTCTATTCGTTTAGTTTGGATTTCATTAGTTTCAGAGTTACATAAGATAAAAGAATCAAGGTTAGTTGGTGTAGAGTAAATTGGGTAATTTATAGATCTTTCTGCACTACTGACCATGTACTTCATCAATGTTTCCCTATATAACTTCTTAGGCTGACCAAAAACTGATATAGTAGCATAAGACATGTCCAATTGTAGAGATCCCTGTAACTTTGCTCCCCATGAGCGAGATAGTAACATTCCATATTTAGGTGGGATATCAGCTACTACAATTTCCATTAATATACTCTTACTAGTGTTACACACAAATATTTGATTAAACCTAGGCATTTAACTTTACTCGAATCAAATGAAAACAAATCTTTGTAGGGCCTTGTGATTTCTAAATTTAGAGTTTCCATTATAGCTTTGGGCATTAGATTATGGGAAGCTCCTGAATCTAGCATGGCATTGTGTAAAATTTGATCATGAATGGTAAGACTAATATAAAATGGAGGAACTGCTCCATCTGCATGTTTTCCATTCACATCTGGGCCAAAAATCAACTCTGGGTGATCATCATTCAGATTTATGGAACCTTCAGAGGTTTTCTGGCTTAATTTGGAGCTTGAAATAGTTCATAAAACTACACAAACTCACAATTTTCTCTCACAATAGTGCACAACAACAAAACAGGATTTCTGGAAAAAATTTGACAGGGTTTGGCCTGTTTTTTGGGTTTTTTGACATGCTCTTAAATTGGTTTTTAAGCTTTGAATGTGTGTTTGTTCTTTTAAAGGCCTTTAAAATTGATTGCAGGCTCGAATTTCAAAAAAATACCTGTTGTACGCAGGTATTGGGCTTTGGAGAAGTTTCTGAGGATTTTTGAATGAAACAACAACTTTTGTAGAGTTTTTGGGGCAATGTAAAGCTCCTCGGTGGTCTTTAATGGTCATAGGGAAGATTTTTGCAGGTTTTTTGAGCATAAAATGGCGAAAAAACGATGTTTTTACAGTCGGGGAGGCATGTGAAAAGGTTAATGCGCAGGAGAGAAAGGAATGAATTACATTTTCAAGGTTTATTATGCATATTTAGGGCTTAACAATGCCAATATTTAATACAGGTCAAGTCAGGCAGGAATGGTGGTTTCGGGGTTCAATAAATCAAAACAGGAGTGGTTATCATGCAACATTTGGGCGGTAAGTAGTTTCGGGGCTAACCCACGTGATCCAATGAGAAATGGGCACGTGGAGGAGAGAGGAAACCACGAAACCGCCTATTTCGCGCAAATTTGCCATGGAGGTGATCGCGCAACTTTTCTATGCGATATTGATTTCTATCCGTCAGATCTGGGGTTTGAATGCGAACGACCCAGATTGGCTAGGAAGTTGCGTCGGAATGGGGAGTGGTACCAGGGTTGTTTATATGCGGTGGGGTTAAACTTTAGACTTTAATAAATAAGCGTCAATCAAAGTCTAAACTAATTTATATGGTCAGGAAAGAATATTTAAATAGATATGTTAAAACCAATGGGATATGGAGGGGTTTTTATATTGCACACATGGGATATTACACATTGGTTTAACTTTAAAATAGTGGGTTTAGAGGGTTATTTAAAATAAAAGGGTATTAATACTGTAAAGGTAGGAGTATTTAGGAATTTAATAAAATAAAAAGTTAGCAGTTAATATGAATAAAGGGATAGTGAAAAGGAAACAAAATACATGTGAACTCTAAGTAAAGTGCCAAAAAATAAAGCATTTCTTATCTTTGTTGTATTGCTTCACTTTAACTTAAGAAAAATTTATTTTTAGGGTTTATGAATGTGTTGTAGCTGCTACAACACCCTCCAAAATTTTACTCTCCTCAAATTTTTGAGCCTCTAATACTTGTCAGACCTAAATTCACCTTTTCTAAACCTCAGGTCGCTAAGTCGCAAATATAGTTAACTTTCCTAAGTTGTGACCCTCCAGGTCGCCAAGTCGTTGGTCGCACATCAGTTCGAAGTCAAACATCAATGATCTCGCGACCCTGCGACCCCACAACCCCTTAGGTCGCAAGGTCGCAGAGTCGCAAGGTCGTGCATCTCATTAACGTAGCTCATTCGTGACCTTGCGACCCATTTATATATAGAAGGGTTGCATAGGTCGCATTTGACCTGCACGACAGAGAAAAAAATGCCTCTGACAAGCCAGCTATAGCGCGATTTTCCCGGGTAAGTGCCTGATCCTCCTGCTGTTTCTTTTCTAGGGTAGTTGTTACTATTTTTCCCTTACCCTAGCCTATTTTAACCCTATTACGACCTTGACCAAACCCATTGACAATCCTTCTGCAAACCTCCCCTCCTTCAGTTTCTCTTCTGATCTTGTGTTAAGCTTGCCTGCCCCTTCCTCCTCCCCTAGGAACTTGCCTAGGTCACCTATGAAGACTCCTACAACCTTGTACGACGATTTTGTGGACACCATGTGTGTTTTCTAAGGCTTTTTCTGCTGCGCGTCCGCAAAGCCCTAGAGTGACCCCGTGACCTTGCGACCTCGTTGCTAAGTCGCAGAAACGATAGGTCGCATATCATGAAAATGTAGAGTGACGCGACCTAGCGACTCAGCGACCTTGCTACCCAGTCGCAAGTCGCTAAGTCGCTAGGTTGCACTTTCGCAAAGATTCCAGCCAACGCGACCTTGCGACCTCACGACCTAGTCGCAGGTCGCTAAGTCGCCCTTTTGTAGAGTTTTAAGCCAACGCGACCTAGCGACCCCGCGACCAAGTCACAAGGTCGCCAGGTCTCAGGTTCACCCATTTCCTTGAAAATAATTAAGCAGGGATAAGAGGAGCTGACATAGTTCTAAATTATGACATCTATCTTATCGTGGGATTGTTTCATGAACATGCTAGGTGACATTGAAGCCGAATTGGAGTGTGTATCCATCTCGTCAGCCTCGAGTGACATGGGGCCATTGGAAATTTGCGAGAGGAACAAGAGTCCTGAGATAGAGATCTTGGAGGAGGAAAGGCCTATTTCGTTTCCCCCCACCTATGGGGACACAACCTGAATTTTCGGTAAAGGGGACAACATGAGCTGGTACTAGATTTACAAAGAGTTTACATCGACTGAATTTCCGGACGACCTCCCAGACCGACAGGTATATATTCAGGTTAAACGATCCAAGTTGCACTACGCCGGAGCCCAGCCGCCTATATTCCCGTGCGCAGAACTGATCGAATGGATCTTGCAAAGGGTTGACCCCAAGATCTGGGTTATTCGGGATCACAACAGAAAAAAATTGCAAATCTAAAAGGACAAGATGCGGAAGTCTATTATGTGCTACCTCCCCGAGAGCTGACCTTCAGTGAAGAGTGGGCCGTTACTCATGCAGTCCCCATACCTGAAACTCTGAGAGGGTGGTGGGAAGATCCAGAGAAGTTCCCGGTCAAGAAGGACTAGGAATATAAAACAACATGGCTCAGGAAGGCTTAAAAATTAGTAGCTGCAATGTTATGCAGGATTTACGGCTGTCCAGATGCAACCTTTTTTAACATCTCTTGGGTTTCTCTGATGTACACTATCACTATGTACGATACCCGCTTCAACTGGGCCAACATGATAGTGGCGGCCCTCAAGTCAAACATATATGCAACACTAGTACTGGATGAAGGGTGTGCTTCGGTATTTTATATGGCATCCTATCTCCTGGATGTGGTGTGTGCAAGGTGCCATTTTGAGGGGTGGTCACACAACTAGGACTGAAAGCATGGCGGTCCAATTCACAAGGATCTAATGGTGTTCTGGGATTCTAGGTACAAGCAGGACATAGAGTCGATTGCATGCAACTTCATCCCCACCCTATACAAGAAACTATTTGGAACAGATGCCCCATGTATGTCTTGGCGTGCCATGGAGATGATAACCCAAGTAGCCCATTGGTTCCCTAATGCGAAGGGTACTTTCATCTGAGTTTTCGGGTCGCTGAAGGCTTTTCATGCACTGCCCCAGTTCGTCACCGACAAGCTCCTCCTCCCAGAAGTATGCTACCAAATGTCACAGGGATTTTCAAAAGTTCTAAAAAAGGGTAAGAAGAAGCCATGGCCCACTCTGCTTCTCACTATCGGTGCATACACGGTGAAGGATTTCAGGGAAGTAGAGGCAGAGGCTGAACAAATTAGAGGATTTTGTTTACCCCCTTTAGCACACCAGACATATGATCCTGAGAGAATCATCCCAACCCACTGTAAGAGGGAAAAATTCAAATGGAGTTACCAGCATACCGAGTGCCCCTATGAAGACAGAATCATGAACTGGTATAACAAGGACAGAGACGCCGCCCTAGAAGAATCAACTGGCCAGGATGATCAGACTCTAGAAGAAAGAATACATACGTTGGGAGGAGCATCATCATCAAAGGCCAAGGAGCCTAGGACCGGTATAGGTCTTGACCCCTCCTCTTAGCAAAAGGGGAAAGAGGTTGAAGCTCAATAAGAAGCCGAGGAAAAGGAAAAGGAAGAATAAGACAGGTGAAAGAAACAATTTAAAGGGGAGTAGAGGAAGAAGCGGGCAGAAGAAAACCGCAGGAAAAGGGAAGAGGAACAAAAGAATAAAGAGGAGGAAGAAAAGATGGAAGTTGAGCGCCAGTCAAAGTTAAAGTAGGACAAGGAAGAAGTAGAACGTCGGCTAAAGGAGGAACAAGACAAGGCAGAAGCCGAGCGCCGTCTAAAGGAAGAACAAGATAAGGAAGAAGCAGAACATCGGCTGAAGGAAGAACAGGACAAAGGAGGAGCCGAAGGGAGTAGGACATCCGTTCTCAGAAACAGGGAAAGAAACAGAGTTTCCGCCCATCGAGATACCTCCGACAACTCTTGCTCGTTTCACCCTCTAAGAATTGGGCACCTCTGAAGATCTAGATGAGGGAGTGTTCGATCTCACCTGACTTATCTATGATCAATTCACACTCAATATTAGGCAGGAAAAGAGGAGATGTCTGGAACGAGACCCTGCGGCGCCCCTCGCAGTCACTATAGGAAGGGATATAGTCTTGGACACCAGGACTAACTCGGTCATGATTGCCTCAGCCGATACTGCTTTTGCGACAGCTACTGAGGAGAACGTGAGTAGGATGAGCAAAGAAATTCTGTCCTTACAGAACAGACTGCAGACCTCTGAAATCAAGACGGCCAAAGCAGAACAAGAAAATAAGGCGCTACAAGAGGAAGTCAGACAATTTCAAACTAGGGATACCCCTGCTAATGAAATATCACTCACTATACAGGGAGAGCTAGTCACTTTGGAGGCCTCCATGAAGCAAGTCTATGAAGAAATGTTTACCATAAAGTAAACAGTAGCGCCTCTACTAAAAGCACAGGCCGAAACTAAAAGGAGGAACACACAGCTAAAATAAGCCTCTACTGCATTGGACAAGATATTGGAGTGGTCTAACAGGTATCCACAAGGCCTGACCACGTTGCCTAGAAGAGATTAAATTTCCACCTAGAATGACAAAGTTCAAATCTGGACAAAGGTACAATCCAAGGAAAATCTCATCAAGGATCTGGAGAAAGTAATGTCAGCATATGAACATTTGATTAGTGGCATCGACTCAATGGCCGAGGTACACCACATCCCTTCTGTGGGTGCACTTGGAGAAGAGAAAACATGGGAAGAAGTCTCCACTGATATCCAAACATTTTTACAGCCCATGAGGCAAGCAACCGCCTCACAAGACCTGTCGGCGTTAAGAGAAAACATGGTTCAATTCATTGTGACACCGGTTCGGATATACACTAAACTGGCCTCCTTGTCGAATCAGATCACAGTCAAGAGGGAAACCCTGATTCCAAACGCCCTCGAATGTCTTCACAGGTTAAGAAAAGATGCACCTTAGGTCTCCCCAGTAGCTGCAGATTATTGGGCTTGGCAGACCTACCTCAAAGAGTAGCAGCAGTAGATGTCTCGAGCCTCGCAATCACCCAACTACTTCCATGATCAAGTCACAGATAACAGCAAGTAGAACAGGTCGCAGGTCGCAACAACTGAAGGGTCACAGATCGCAGCCACAGCCGTGGTCGCAAGTCGCAATTTCCCTCAAGTCGCAAAGTAAACCAACGGTCGGGAAGGCGAAAAGTCAGGGATACCTAAGGGTCAATTTTGTTTTATAAATACTCCCTTCCAGGAATTGTAAATGACCTTTTTTCGAGCACTCCAAAGGAGCAGCAAATTGTATAACATTGAATGCACTCTTTATGAATGAATACAATCAATTGTTTTGATTCCACTCTTGGATCTGATGGGAGATAATGTGTTAAGATTGTGAATTTTTTGCCTTATGCATCTGTTATCTTTCTGATTAAATCACTCGATTTTCCCGCTTATATCATTTATACATTCAGCTCACTAAATGTTTGTTAATGATGTTAAGTTGTTTATATAGAAAATGTTAAGCAACTCTGTTACTAACATTTATCTCATCGCTGGAAAACACTTAAGGAAGTGAAGGGCACTCTAACCATAAAGAACTGTTTCTTCTGTGGTTCGAATGGCTTTTCCTTACAAGCATGACCTTGATGATGTGCTGCTAACAACATTTCCTTGGCCGCATGTTTGTTTAATTCATATTTCTATTCACAGTGTTTTATGTTTGTTCAGGACTCATCAACCATTTTCATTGTACCATTCGGATAATCGTGCATTCACAGGTTTGCAGGGCTTGTTCATGTCCGAGAAAAGGAGTATTCAGTGTTAGCCAGATCCACACCCCGGACGAGATCCCTATCACAAATGGTTTAGAGTCTAGTTGGGACTTTACACTGCGGAGATCCCTTACTATTGGCCGGACATATTTTCGCGTCAACAGAGTGATTTTTGAAAGGGATTGAGATTAGCTATTTAGGGTTTAGATTTTACTAAGTAAAAATGGGTTTTTACTTAGGAAAAAGGGATTGTGATTCTATGAGGCTCCAACCTCTTGGGCTCCAACCCTCAACTTCACTTCATCAAAATATGTTTGGTTATTCTTCACGGATCCCAAATTATTCTTCAACGAGCCCTGACAATCTTCAGTTTTTCCATCACTTAGTCTCCGCGTCACTTTATCAATGACAACCTTGTTCTTCACATGAAGGTGTCTCCACTGTTCTTCATGTCACCCAAACACTTTCTCCAAGGTTACATCATGATGGCTAATGCATCATGTTCTCCAATGATATCTCCAAGACCATCTTCCAGCTTCTACAAGTCTTCCAAATATCTTCAAGTATCCTTCAAGGTGTTTGCACCAAGAAGCCCAAGTTCTGCACCTGCTCTAAGCCTCTTCAAGGGCTTCTTCAAAAACTCTCCAAGGGAGTCTTCAAAAATGCTTCAATATGTCTTGAATAACTGTCTCAAAAATATTCTCCAATGGCCTTAGTGGTGTTCCAAGGTTTGCTGCTTGAAGTCAGCACAATCTTCTTCAAATATACTAGATGATATTCAAAGATGCTCACGAGGACTTCAATAGATCTTCAATAGTACTTCTACAAGGCTTCGAATCTTCTCAACAAGTCTGCTCCAACAAGGGGTCACTAGGCTACTTCAATAGACCTTGTCATGTCTAAAAATGAGCCCAAACTACCCTCTTAACTTTCAATTCAATACATGCTCCAGATTTGCAAGGCTACAAGTCCCTTTTTTTATACTCCTGTATTCTGCTTCAATGGTGTCACGAAGTAGTTCAATGGTTTGCCTTGATGCTAAAGCTTTGTCCTCCAAACGATGCCCAAAGGAATTTTTCAAACTGCCTTCCAAATTGCTCTATGATATCCTTCAACACTTTTCAAAGTATTGTTCAAGCCTCCACCACTTCAAGCCTTACTTACTGAGCTCTTTTATAGGTGTCAGATCTCAAAAGACTTCAATGGACCTTCCACCATGATCCAAGTTTTCCACACTTTCTCCAATAGTGAAGCCACAAAAGGTTAACCACAGTCCTTAAGTCTTCAACCGAGTTTTCTGTCCAAGGCACTGAGATATTACTGCAATCTGAACTGTAGTATATTAATACAAATAAGCTTAAAGAAGTCTGAATCTTTGATATAACAGCAAACAATAAGTCCGAATTGAGTTTATTGAAATTGCTCATATTCCTGAAATTGGTTTGTGGTTAGGTCTGAGTTACTTTAAGAAGTCTGTTCACATCTGTCACTGGTTCAAGGGAGCTGTCCGAAAATGACAAGGTTGTGTGTATGAGGAGCTAGCCACTAATATGAGCCACCAGAAGTGTAGATATACACCCACAAAACGAAGTACGAATTGTAGAAGGTCACAAAACCCAAATTTGAAGTGCTGTAAAAAACAATCTGAGATATATACAACTGTTCCTTGTTGAAATCTAGCCCAAACAATGCTTAAAACATTATCCTCAACCTCCTACTTGTTTTGTATCTTATCTCTGAGAAATCACCAAATTTTTTATGCTAAAATGAAGTGTTTTAACGTCAATTTATACTAGATTTCGACCTTTAATAAAGAGACACGTCTCTTTGTGGGAGGCCAACATGAGAGACTGAGTATGGGTTGGCTGGGGAGAAAAATATATGATATGTCAACTTAAAAATTAAATTTCTCTTAGAATATTGGGAGTTAGGAGGCAAGTGAGGGCTCATTAGAAAGAGGAAAGAGTCCTCTTTAAGATGGTGAAGGAGCCATTTTGAAATGATGTCTTCAAGATGTCAAGAAATAATTTTCTTTATGACGGTTTGGAATTTTTAGTGCAAAAGGTGATTAGGACATCAAGAGGTCATTAATGGCTTCTCCATTGTCATGTATCCAACAATGTCATTATATGTCATCAAGTATGGTGAGGTCATTCATGTCATATCTCCCATCATTGTCCATGTCATAATTATGTATGTCCTTATGTGTGATAGTGTAGCATCAATCATGTTACCAACCATGTCATACTGCAGCATCCATTAATTTCAATCCGGAGAGCTCATCACGAGATTTATATTTCATTAATGTAAAGGTCATTCATGTATAGTCCTCCATATGTCATCAAGGGCTTCTATATTAGATACATCATTGGCACTTAAAGGCTAGATCACTATGAGCATCAATCATAGGCACATGATTGACATGGCATCTTTAGAATTCCTTATTAAGGGTAAGGACATCATCCAGGATCTAGGGCATCTTCATGGTTAGTTCAAGGACATCATCATTAGGGTATTATGATCAATGGAAATTTAGACAACACCACACATCATAAGAATTTTCCATCACAAACAATGCGATATTGACATCAATGACAACCCTGACCAACACGAGGAAACCTTAGTTCCTCCAAAACTCACACGTGTGAACACGAAAATACAAAATTTTCTTCCTTTCTATTGAAAAGTGTAACTAGGTTCGGTCTTCATAATGACATGTGTAATTGTGATTTTATGTAATTGATGTAAATAAGAAAAATAAAATTATTACTATAATGCTTGTCTTATGGGTTTCATGATCAAGGAATTTTATTTTTAGTAATGGCTCCCACTGTGAGCCTTTAAGGTTTTTCATCTAGTCATAAAAGTCAATTTGAGTATATGTCATGTATGAAGGACCCTTCTTGGGCATGTTATATATTTATATAAGTACTTAAATAAGTTAGAAATCCTTCCAAGTCCTAGACAAAGTCACCTCCTTGAAGTCGACTTCAAAATAATAATATAGTCTCTCAAATAGAAATGTCAGCTTATATACATGGGCAAACAACTATAAACAGGGTTGTTCATATTCCATGTCAAAGCAGAATTTCAAAGAAGGTTTTTCGATCAAGTCCACAATAAGAAATGTGAAGCTTACAAAAGGAAGTCTGTTATCAAGCGAAGGACGGAAATTATAAACCAAGCTCATTTCAGGTCAGTTTTTTGGGTTAATTTCCTCTACACGTGTGGGGTAGAAAAAAATAAGTTACAACAAAAGGAGCTGAGAAAAACAATAGTCCTTTTGTGTAGCTGAGTTGAAAGAAGTTCAATTCATAAGAGAGGTCGAGTCAAGCTAGTAGGAGACTCAATCCCCAACGAAGGAACAACATAAGAATAGGTCTTATGTACAAGTTAGAATTAGGATTGCAGACCTAATTCAAGGAGGCCTAAGGTTTGAAGAAGAAAGTCAAAGTGAAAGAGGAGCCGAGACAAAGGAAGGAGCATAAGGTAGGTTATCATCAAGGGAACTTATGTCTTGGTCTTGAAGTGGAAAATAGGTCAAGGGTCATGGTATTGGTATTCGTCAATTGGAATCTCTTTAAGAAAAATAATTCGTTCGGGTTTTCCTCTCAAGAGTGAGAGGTTTTGGCCCTGGATGATAGCCTATATTATGTGTCTCTTGTCTATTTATTGTTTATTAATTGGTAGTTGTTTGATGAATAAGAACACTAATAACCTAAGTAAAATAAGATCCTAATCTAAAGAAGTAAAAAACACTCACAAGCAGTTACTAATAGAAGAGAAATCACTTAATTGCTATGCCCTAGATTTCTCAACATGGTATCAAATATAAGGTGAATAAGTCATGGAAGGGAATCTCATCAAGGGACACTCAAGAATAAAATCTCAAGGAAGGCATTAAAGAAAGTATCATCTTGAAGTCAAAGGAAGCATCATAGCCTTAGATCAAAGAGGTCTATAAAGAAGTATTGGGATCATCATCAAGAAAAGAAGGCCAAAACTCTACATATACTCAAGTTGAAGAAAACCTATGAATTTAAGTTAAAGTGTTTTGAATATTATTCATCCAAAGGAAGATACATTAAAAGGTGGTGTCATCTGACTCTATGTGGGATCAAGGATCATTCTTGAAGAAAACTAGCTTCATCAAGGATAATTTTTCTATCCTCTATATCATCATCAACATCAAAGAAGCAACAAGGAGAAGGAGAATCCTATCATGTAAGTTTATTTATTTCCACATCTGAATCTGTCAAAATGTCTTATTGCAAGGAAAACAACAAATTGGTTGGGTCTTCAAACTATCTTGGATGGAAGAAAAGGATAGATTTGAATCTCATTGAAAATGAGGTTATAGAACATGTCAAAGGTTCTATCACTAAACCAATAAAGGAATATGCTCAATCTCTTGTCAAGCATATGAAAGGGAAATTTAGGGCTCAAAGGATTCTCATAGAATCCATCAAGGATCCCCTCATCCCATATGTATCTAAACTTGAAACTTCAAAAGAAATCTATGACAAACTGGTAGAGTCGTATTCCGTAAGCACTGTGCTAGGTCCCTATAATTTTTCAGATTGGCAAGACCAAATGTAGAAGGGTAACATCAAACCAACTTTGGAGTCCTAGGACCTAGCCTTCCTAGACTCAGAGAGGGCTCTCTCTATATTTGGGTAAAATATGTAACTTGTTTGTTTTAGGATGCTGATTTTAGGCTAGTTAAATTGATAGAGTTTGTTTGTTTTTTTTTGTTTGGTTGGGTTGGTTGTCAAGAAGAACAGATAGAATAAGAGAAACTTAAACCATTGGGCTATGGAGTCTAAAAAAGGTCTTGAAAAGTACAACAATAGGTCAAGGGTGTTTCATAGGGCAAGTTAACAAAGCCAAATCGATCTAAATAGGTTAAGTGAGTGTGAAATGAACATTAAGTTGTGAATGTAGTAGGTTTAAAGGGTAGTTAAGAATCCTTTAACATAAAATATAACAAAAGAGTCTATAAGAGTACTATGCATCAAGAAAGAATCAAAGGACAGGGCACACCATAAAATTCTTTGACCTAGCTCTATGAAGTAAACTTTAAAACAACTATCCAGCAAAACCTAGAGAGCAGGGAACTCCTAACTTCTCTAGCTATCTACCTTCAGAAAAAGAAAACATTCAAGATAGCACATAAGTAATGATCAAAGAGTAGGGAAATCCTAAATTCCTTAATCAATCTGTAAATACCTTCAAAGTAACCATTTCAAGATAGACTAAAGGACAGGGCATACCATAAACTTCTTTAGCATAAACCTTAATAAGCAAACTTCAAAGAAAAGCCTACAAAACAATGATTCAGCTACACCAAAGGATAGGGCATACCATAAACTTCTTTGGCTTGACTCTATTTAATCATTTTGAAGACAAACAAGCTAAGTGGAATTAAAGAGCAATGAATAATTCTTCAATCAGACCTAGCAGAGGAAAACATTTGAGCAATAGAAGCATGCGGACCTAAGGTGCCTCTAACAACATATCTTAGCCTAAAATTTCTGTTCTAATGCAAGAGAAAAGATGGAACGATATGAGAACATAAGGAAACAATAACTATATTAGAGCAACATCACCATTAACCAGGTTCATGAATCCTATGAAGGTGCTTGCTCCCTTGATGCTTAATCCAAAAACAATCACACAACTCCAAAGCCAATTTATTCACAACACCAAGTCTATGTATTCATCTCAGTAAACAACCAACCAACAATAAACATGAAGCCTCCATTCAGTATTTAACTTGAAAATGAGGAGGTGGAAACCCTAGATAGGGTTTTAGAAGTCATTTATTACATATTTGAGGCATTTTGACCTTTGAGACCATGCAAGGCCCAAGGCAAAATATCAGAGCCTCATTCATTACAAAAATAATTTCTAACATAAACTCTAAGCTAAATTTGTAGATATTTGTCCTTCAAGCCTTCAAAAATATCTTTTAATAACTTCTTGTGTCTTTTGTTGAATTTCAGGCAAGGGCTCAGCGCCTGGCCAAGGGCGCAACACCAAATCTGGAAAAATTACCTCTTTTGCAGTCGAGATTTGGAGGCCTTCCTGGTGTCCAAATGAGCTCCATGATAGCTCATTGGAAAGCCTATCCTGTCTAGTTTCCAAATCTACCTTTAGTTTTCATAATTTAGTCCATTTACCTGCTCAAAAATCCATTCTCCCAAGACTTCTTAGGGCGCAACGCCAGTGCTGAAAAGATGGCAGAAAGGTGATTTTTTGCTTGTTTTTGGCACTTTTGGAGGACAGTTCTGCTCCAAATGACTTGAAAATTTGTGAGGGTGATTTCCTTGGCCTAAGGATCATGAAAATAGAAAGTTTTCCTCCATTGGGTGCCCAAAAAAAGAGCACAACGCCAGTGGCGCTGCACGTTTGGCCCTTCTTTCTGCAAACAAAACAGTCAAAATTTCAAAAAATAAAAAAGATGCCAAAATTGGGATTTGTCTTGCTGATCATGTTTGGGATGCTTGCAGGGATGCATCAACAATAATTTCAAGATTTTCTTTGTCTTTTGCCTCATTTAGGGCTTGAATATTTGCAAGGGCTCTTTTGAGCTTGGCCCTTGCAATCTTGTTTCTTAAGGCATAATGCCTTGCCATCTTCTTCTGAAGGTCAATGTCTCTCTTGGCCTTCTCCAGCTAACCCTATAGGTGAACATTGGCCCTCTCTAGCCAAGGTTCCCTATCATAGCTGATATCCATGGAAATCAACTCAATAGGAGTGAGCTGCTCTGCCAATGCTATCTCTTGCTCTCTTTCCTTGGCTAGAGCCTTCTTCAAGCCAATTGTCCTTGTCCTCCTCCTAGGAAGCTGTTCTTCCTCATCCTCCATGTCATCTATAGTGCCCAAGGTTTCATCTAGCTTTGAATTGGCTTTTCCAGCCTCTTTCCGAGCTCTGATAGCTCTACTCTCATATATGGCCTTCTCTGTCTCCAATTTCTTATTTTCAACCTCAAGGAAATGGATCACATTCTTAGCCCTACCAAGATTGGCTTGTAGATCCCTAATCTGGGCATCCTTGCTCTTGATCAACATGCTTGTAATAATTTTCTCATTCTCATCATCATTGTCAAGGTGAATTAGCCGAAACTCTTGTTCAACTTCATGCTTGTCTTCCTCTTCTTCATCAATGACCTTTTCCTTACCTTTGTCAAGCTGTTTGGTTGATGTAGAAGGCATGAACCCTTGCCTCTTAAGAATAGCAAACACATGCCTATTTACCCTCTGTTAGTTCAAAGGAAAAGGCTTAATGTTACTCATCCCAGTGCCATCTGTCTCACTGCCATCTTCCTCACTACTTTCTTGACTATTTGATGCACTAGTACCATGAGATGATGGTGAGGGATTGTGAAAAGGTGATGAAGGAGGATCATCATGGGGTGAAGAAATATGTTTGAGTGGAGAGGTAGGATCAACAAGAGGTGATGGAGGAGTAGGAATGGGAGGATGAGATGATGAAGGTGTATTTTGCTGATGATGGGCTTGTGGAGAAGTGAATGCCTCATTGGAAATGAAGGTATCCCATGGAATTCCTTTATGTTGGAGTTGGTGCATAATAACCATTTTAATAAGTAAGTGATGGAAGAGGCTATGCATCTGCTGAGGATAGTCTCTCTTTTGTACAATATAAGACACTTTATCAATGCTTCTATAGAGGTAATTGGGTATGTGCAACATCCTCACTGTAGTAAAATGCATAAGAATCTTGATGTGGTAGGAGTAAAGACGGGAGAACCTTCCCTCACATGTAAAATAATTCATAATGATCCTCATCATAGGTGCATATCTATCAAGCAAATGTGAGAAAGGAAAGATGGATTTGTTGTGGTCTTTATACCTAGGTTTAAGATATGGCTCAAAGTAACTCATGTCAAGATTGGCTTGCTTGAACCATTTCTCCCCTACACTAGGTATGCTTGTGGCATTGGCAATAACATCTATAGATAACTCAAAGGTAACCCCTACAAGGTTAACTTGTTTTTCATGCAAGTTAATGATAAAGAGTCTAGTTAGCTCAGGGTGGTTTTGCACCTGCTGCACCTTTTCAAAAAATTCAAAGCATCCTACATGCTTGAAACATAAAACAGTAAGGGGAGATGACATGATCTCTTTTGTACTGAGGGGTTCAAATCTATTGATCTTTCTTCCTTTGTGATCATGCATCCTTGGAATTGGGCCTCCACATCACTGTCACTGTCCTCTGACATTGTAAACTCTGCCTTCATAAAACCTTGGAGTGTAAATGGAAAGGAGATGAAGGGATGATGATGAAAAGGAAACTTTACAAGTGAATGAAATGAGTGAGTGAGGGTATAGGTGTATGAGAATGAGTGAGAGGCTAAAAAATTCATGACAACCCTCCAAATGTGTAATTACCCCTTTGTTTTGAATGATACTCTTCATAGGCAGATGCAATGAGGTTCAACTAGTGATTTCAAGCATGAAATTTAGGGTTCCTCTTAGGGTTTGATTTAATTTATTAGGAAAACACAAAAATTGTTTGAATATGAGTGCATAGCATGTAATTACCCCTCAATATGCTTGGAATACCTTTTGGAAAATATTTGTAGGTGTTTTGGAGTGATTTGAGTGGTTAAATCACTTAGAGGACCCTCCCGGCCAAGAGCGCAGCGTCGGTGCTGATGGCGCAACGCCAAGGTTGAGCGTGCAACGCCTGTCCTAGGCGCGCAACGCCAAGAGAAAATCTGTTGTGGTTGTTGGGAAAGAGCGCAACGCTCTTCCAGGCGCATAGAGCTCACTTCCAGGCACGCAACGCTAGTGTAAAATTCATGGGGGAAACCTGCCAAGGGCGCAACACCCGATCCTAGGCGCGCAAAGCCACAAAATTCTGCCCAAATTTGCCTGAAAACTCAAAAAATTTCTCTCCTTGACAATTCTAATGATTTGCAAGACAACAATGATTTGTTTGAAGTGTTTAGATGGGCCTTTATAGCCAAGTGAAGTTTTTATTTATCATGAAACCCACTTTCTAATGTTTTAAGTCTTTTTCACTTTCTCACTAATGTTCTTTGAATTTTTTGCTTGCAGGTGACTGAAAACATTAACTTGGCGTTCCTTTTACTTTTTGAGGCATGACGAGTTAATTTTGACAACTTTGTGATGATTTCACATACCAGCATTCTGAAACCTTCTGTGGTTTCCATCATGAAGTTCAACTCAACTTTTCACCTTTTCTCACTAACCTTTTTACACTGTTTGCATGCAGGTGACTGAAATGATGAATTTGACCTTTCCCTTTGCTTATTGAGGCATAACTAGCTCATTTTGACACCTTTGGGGGTGATTACACACAACAACATCTTCAAAAACCTCTTTTGTTCCCACCTTGGAGCTCAACTCATCTTTTGCTCGTTTAGGCATGATAAGCTCATTTTTGACAAGTTTGGGATCTAATCACACAATGGCATTTTCAAAATCCTCTTTTTCTTCCACCATGGAGTTTAACTCATCTTTCACCTTCTCTGGCCACTTTCCCAAAACCCTAGGTGTTTGGAGTGTTTTACAACAATCATCAGTGTTGTCTTCTAAGTTCTCTATAGCCCTTTCAAGTTCATTCATTTCTGTCCAGTTCACCTCACCTTTTTCCCTATCTCATCAATAGTCTCTGATAGAGTTTCTTCATGTTTGGTTTTGTGTGCCTCCTCTAGGTCATTTATGCAATTGATCATTGTTTGGCACTCTACTGGACCATCAAGCTAAAAAACCCTAATTATCTACAAGAACAAGTGTTTCCTCTCTTCCTTGTTGCAAGTTGTCTTCATTCAAGAGTAGACAATCTACCTCATCAACACCTTCTGCTAACAAATCCTTCTGCTAACAAATCCTTCAACACTCTTGCAGAAGTGCTAAACTCTTTGAATTTACCACTTGCAAACTTTGAACTGATAAGGTAGTATTCTTTGGAAAAATTTTAGGTCTTCCTTGAATAACCATTTCTCAACATTCCATTACATCTAAGCCAGATTCTAACAAAGAAAAACTGTGCCTGAAACATCCAAGGATGGCCTTAAACAATGCAAAAACCCTAATGACCTGGTGGGGGTGTTATTTGACCTGATCTTTAATGAAATTTGACTTGGAGATCTTCAGGTGAAAAAAGTGTTGGAAATACTGAGGGGGGTTGTGTTAGCTCCCTGTAATCAGCAATATTGGCAAAGTCCGACAGCAGGGAGAACACCGTTTCAACCACTTTGGGATTCTAGGATATAACCCTCCTGAATCCAGAGAGGGATCTCTCCAGTAAGTGTAAATATGGATTTATCTTTGAGGTTTTGGGTATTGATATTAGGCTAGTTATGAAATCCGAGGGTTTTTGTCTGTTTTGGATGGTTGAGCATGATTATTATTTGAGTGGAAAGTTCTAAATGGAAAGAGTTTCAAAGGTGTGATGTTGCAAGCAAAAAGAACAATCTTTGGCCAAAAAGATGGATGATATGTTGGTTTTAGTCCATTGGGCTATGGAGTCATAATAGGGTTTTAATTGAAACAATCAGGTTCAAGAGTGGTCTATGGGGCAAGTCATCTATGTCTAAGGATCTCTTTAAAGTTGATTTATGGAATGAAATGATACAATAAGAAGGGGAAATTAAACAGATGAAGAACAAAGAGCAGCCCGAGATCTGGTAAGTACTTTGAAACTAGCCAGCTTTTGACATACACTTAAGAAAAACATAAAAGAAATCCAGGATCTGGTAAGTACTTTGAAACTAGCCAGCCTTTGATATACTTTCAATAGAAAAACATTTAAAACATGAGGGAAACAAAAATGATAACGAAGAATGGTCTAAGATCTGGTAAGTACTTTGAAACTAGCCAGCTTTCAACACACTCTTAGGGAAACTTTCAGATAGTCTTTGGGGATAAAACTAGGACCAGGGCTCACCATATCTTCCTTAGTTCATCTCTACTTAACATAAACTGAAAATAACATTCAAGAATAACAATTAGCTAAGACAATAGGACGAGGGAATGCTAGCATTCCTAACTGCTTGAACTGAATTAAATCATTCCTAAAAAACACAATTTGGAAGAAAACATTTAGATAAAGATTATCAATCAGAGAAGGGTACTGATATACAGTAAATCCTAACTCTATGCTTGCTGTTCTTTATAAGAGAATATGGACAAAGTGGAAACAGAAATAAAATAACGATTTACAATAAGAAAAACATCACCGTCGACATAGACCAGGATCCCATAAATAAGCTTGTATTGATGCTTCAAAACAGTTACTGCTTTAAGTCCAGTGTTTCAGGTTAGCAATCATCTTCACTTCTTAGCCTAACTATTCTATCACAAGCAGAGCTTCAAGAGCCTTTGAACACTATTTACAATTAGAAGTTTTAAGCTCAGGTATATTTCAAAGTTCTGCAACCAACATTTTCTCATCTTCTACAACAGTATTTATAAAAGGAATGAGGAGGTGGGAGAGGATAAAAGATCTCCCAGGGAAATTAATACAGACTTAAGGCTTCTCGGCCTTTGAGGGGCTCGATGAAGAAGCTTACATATGTGTCCTCTATATTAAATGTTTTACATTAAGAATTAAGCTCAGTGGGAGCTTTTGTTGTCTCTTATTTCACAATTTTTTGTACTCAAGACAACATTAAGTCCTTGGTCACAAATCTGGCTAACACTTAAGAGATTGCGTTTGAGCCCTTCTACCAGCAAGGTATTTTGAGCCTTTCCTAGTCCATTGACAAGGGTAGCAGCTCCTTTTCCAGTGATTTTAGTGGATCCACTTCCAAAGGATAAATTTCCATTTTTCTTGTTCAATGAGATAAACTTCTTTTGGTCACCTATCATATGTCTTGAGCATCCACTATCCACAAACCAATGATTTTCTTCACTATGAGCACATAGAGCTAGGCCACATTTATTAGTTTTGAGATTTATGTTTTTAGCTTTCTCCCTTTTGAGAGGGAAATTTTGTTCATTATGATCATAATTATCACATAATGAGCAAGATGGATCAAACTTAGCCAAAGGATCAAAGGAATTGTATTTTTTGATTTGTCCTTGCTCTTTAGGACCACGTAGTTGGTTTATTTGATCATTCAATCTTGGTGCTTCATTCTTATGAGCCTTGCAATGCTTAGCTTGATGCCCAAAGTTTTTACAATTGTAACAATGCCCAAGAAAAATAGTCTGGTACCTGTTGTAGTATCCATAGCTTGAACCAACATTCTTCCTTGGAGTTGCTCTTTCTTCAATTCTTGGTTTTGAGATGGGACTTTGTTCCTGACGAGATGACTTTTCTTCTTTTGGATGGTAAGAGAGTACATCAACATAACTTCTGGAATTATTCTTTGTACTTGATGATTCTCCTTTGAAACCAATTCTAGACTTGTCATGGTGAGGTTTTTGAGTATTAAGAATGTTGTCAAGAGCTAGAGAGCTTTTCCAACTCCTTTTGACTTGCTCTAATTCCTTTCTTAGAGATACTATTTCAGCTTCACGTTTTTCACATATATCATCCTTCTATTTTAGCTTAATGTTCAAGAAGTCTTCCCTTATTTTTGCTTCCTCTCTTTCTATTTTGAGAGAAATTATCTTCTTTTGTAGATTTTCATTTTCTTCAATGGCACTCATAAGCAAACTATCCATGTTTCTTTCATCTTCCAGTTTTGAGTCATCATCATTTGTAAATGCCATGAATAACGTTTCTTTTCTTCCAACATAATTACTTTCCTCATCTGATTCATCATCACTTTCTTTGTGATGACGCATATTTCTAGTTGATTTCTTTTTGATGACTACAAATTCATCTTCATCAGACTCATTTTGTTTGGAGAAGGAGTTCTTCTTATTAAACCCTTTCTTTTTTGTACATCATCCTTTTAGAGTCCTTTTCATCATCACTATCATGTTTATGAGGACATTTTGCAATGTAATGACTTATTCTTCCACAATTGAAACAAATAAGAGGGTACTTACCTTTTAGCTTAGATCCCCTTTTTAGTCTTCGTACAAATTGAGCTAATTCATTTTCAGTATCAGATTCATTGCTGTTGCAATTCCATCCTTTTCCTTCTTTTGTAGATCTTGAGGCTTTGAAGGCTGCTTCTTTGAAATTTGGACTCCCTTTCCTCATCTCATTGGCAATGAGAATTCCATGAATTTCATCCATCTTGAGAGTATCTAGGTCCTTCATTTCTTCTATGGCACTTACTTTGGAGTCAAATCTGTAAGGAAGCGATCTCATGATTTTTTGAACAATGGTGATTTCTTCAATATTTTCTCCTAGTCCTTGAAGAGAGTTAACCACTTCAGCTACTTGAAGGAAGTATGATGCAATATATTCTTCATCATCCATTTTCAGACTCTTGAATTGTCTTCTATAGGTTTGAAGATTTTCCTTCTTAACTTTGGAGTCCCCATCAAATAGAGAAACCAACTTATCCCATACTTCTTTGGCTGAGTCACAGTTCATGACTTTCATAAATTCGGAATCGGTAATTCCACTAGTGATGGAATTTAAAGCTTTGGCATTAGCAATGTAGGCTCTTCTTTCATCTTGATCAGTTATAAGATTTGCGGGAGCTTTGTACCCATCCAAAACAGAGTGCCATACTTCGGGACCAAGAGACATTAGATAGTAGGACATCCTCTTTTTCCAAAAACTAAAATTTGTTCCATCAAAGATAGGTAGTTTCCTTGTTGCTTCCATGTTATTCATTGTGCCTAATAATCCTTCTTCCAGCTGTTAGGACGATAATGAAGAAGATGGTTCTGATACCAATTGTTGGAAATACTGAGAGGGGGGTGAATTAATATTTCTTTTTAATTGTTAATTTTTTCCAGTTAGATTCTTCACAATTAAAAACAGAGAGGTGTATAATAATAATATTATTAAGGATTAATAAGAATTTCAGTCCTTTTTCAAATAATTGAGTACAATAGATGTGTGAGGGCACCAACCCTTTAATGAATTAGGCACCAACCTGTTGCCAGGCACCAACTTGGACTTTGATGAGGCTCCGACCTCTAGGGATTTGGCCCTATATTCTCAAGGCACCAACCTTGTGTTTAGGAGCTCCTACTCCAAGGACACCAATCCTTCAGTATTGATAAAAATAAATGATGTACTTTGAATGTCTCCAACAATATTTCTTCACCATTCAATTTTTCATATGTTCAATTAGCTCCAAAATGTGCTTGGCTGTCTAGTATTGGTCTCCACCACTAGCCTTCACTGTATTTATGTCTTCACTGTAACACTGTTTTAATCACAATCTAGATCTGAGAATGTGAATTTGAGTTTAGGCCATCCTCCAATGGTGAGTTCCTAAATCTCAGGAAAAATCCTCAATTGACATGAGTTTGTGGCAGTCCTTCACACTTAAGATATAATAGCCCTTGAGAATCCAAACAATAGTAATTCATAATTACAGCACTGAGCCAAAGCCAACAGTTCGAGTCTTCTCCACAAGCATGATAGTCTGGGTGTGTTTATAGTCTACAACAAGTCTGAGGAGTTAGATCACCTTCCAAGAAAAAAATCTGGGCTGCTGTGTAAGGGTACCGAGCTACTGAAGAGGAGATTGCTTCAAAGCTAAGATATCCAAACCACTTTAAGACAGATCACTGCACTGCAACAGGAATACCAAGCCACTACCAAAACAGAACCACTGTGATCACAGTCTGAAGCAACAACACTGAGACAAGATGTAAGAATTTAGGCTCTAAACAGGTCGTGAGCCAATATGTTCCGATCTGAAATATGGTTGCCACAAGTTCACTTAAGTTTCACCACCTTTATCACCCTGCCTTACTGTATATATATTCTGAAATGAAGTCTATAGAAAAAAACAGTACAACAATGCGAGCAGGATATGTATTTAATTTTTGTTTTAATGTTCTCCTTCTTGAAGGTTCATGAGTTGTGAACCTGTTAAACACCTCTCTGTGTATATTAACCGAAGTTTCTTGAGGGAAAATGAGATTTAAGGCCTTTATTAATACATATTGGATGTGGGACGTGACCTTTATGAGGGAGGCCGACATTAGGGATAGTGCATAGGTCGGCTCAATAAATTAATATATACTTCTTGACTTAAAAATTCAATTTCTTCCTAACCACCGGGAATTTTGAGGCAGGTGAGGGCTCGTTGGAAAGGAAAATTTCTGCTCTAGATGATGGTAAATGTTTATAGAGAAATTCTATCTCCAAGATGGAGAAAAATAATTCTTAATGTGACTAGTCATTTATTTATGTAGAAATGGAGGTAGGACAGAATGTCTTGGGATTGTTTATGGTTTGATTCTTCATCATGCCATATTTATATATGTCTTCATGTAGTCTTCCATCATCTATCATCTAGTCCTTCGACAAGTATGTTCATTCATTCATCCTATTGCCGTCAATGACAACTTGGATTAACAAAAAGAGTATTGTTACAACTTATTATGCCCAAAGGGACATTGGAATGAGTCATCACTAGGAAACCCTAGAGGGAGGATGGAGTCTATTTGATAAGGTAAAACAGGGTAGTGAGGTCATAGGTAGGAAATAAGGATGAAGATGAGAGGTATAAGCCCATAAGGAGTCTTTTAGGAGCAATACGGTGACCTTGAGATGGCAAACTGAAGAATAATGAAAAAAGTTTTATAAGGATAATGAAGGCAATGAGATTTCTGAAACTCACAATATTCAAGGAATGTTGTTTTCAGAAATCTAGAACCAATCTATAGTCATATAAAGATAGTGAAAAATACTGATGAATAACACACTGTCGGAGAAGCCATATCATTAAGAAAAAAGCTCTACAAGTTGAAGATGTCAAGGAAATATGGAACAACCTCATACTTTATGAGGATATCTGAAATCTGGGATCAACTACAAGATCTGGGAGAAGTCATGTATGATAGAGAAATGACTAAAATGGTATTAAATGCACTACTAGAAGAGTGGGGTAACTTTACTTCAAGTGTTTATGGAAATAAATAAGCTACTCCATTACAAGATATAGTCACTGTGCAAGATTGAAGAATCTATACTAAAGGCCAAATCTGATGTGGGATCAGGTGAGAAAGTTCAAGCATATGCTACAATGAAAAAAATAAAGGGAAAATTTGGAAAGTTTGGTCCTCATAAAAACAAGAAGAACATGGCTAAAATACAATGATATGGGTGTCAAAAATATGGGCACTATAGGAGATATTGTCCTAAGCTCAAGAAGGACAATAACAAAGGAGGAAGGGAAGAGGCTCACATCACCGAGGAAGTGGAGAAAGCTGAAAAGAAGAAATCCAAGGAGGAAGAAATAGATGTCCAATATTGAGATAGTCTTCCTCACATAAGTGATTTTTCAAGTTCTGAAGTCTTCAGTTGTAAGATATGGCTATCATGACTCACTAAGTAAAATAATGAGATGCATCGATAAATCATAGAAGCATTGAAAACAAGAGCTCGAGATATCATCATAAAGAAGCATGAAAGATGGTTAGAATATATGTAAATCAATTATGAAGGATATGGCTCTTGGGAAACTCATTAGAAACATAAGTGACGCTTATGGAAATGAAAAATTCATCTAGGATAGAGTTCATCACACATCAAGGAAACATATGCTAGATTGGGATACTTAAGATCCTCAAGATTCTCTGATGGAATCTTCATTGGAAGGTTCACCGATCAAGAAAGGAAGCAAGTGTTTCATCAGGAATTCCAACTTGTGGAATTCATGGGTGATGGTATGATGAAATAAAAGGTAAAGAAGATCAAGGGATTGAAGCTCTTTCAATCAAGGAAGTTTCCGCAGGAAGTCTGGATGACCCAAAGGAGAATGAGGTATGTATGTTTTCATTTAAATTTGAAGTCATTTCACATGGTTGCAGGTAATATGGATCAATGCTCTATATTGAGAGCATGATCAAAGGAAAAAGGATCTCCTCCTCCGAAAGGATGCAAGAAGGCATGGGTCACACATTTTCTAGATGAAATCAACATAATATGTCCTCATCTGAAAAATGAGGTTGTTGACAAAATTAGAGGAACTATGAGCAAAAGTACATGGAAGAAAATGTGTGAAGAAAGAAAGGAAGAGATCATGGATTGTGCAACTATGAAGGCAATAAACATCTGAAAACTGAAATATTTGACTATGATATCTCCTAGAAAGATATGAAGACTTTGGTGGAAGTCTGAAAAAGATGGAGACCCTTGATAATGAATATATTTGGGAGATGTCAATGCATGTAGGATGCTGATGCAAACTGGAAGATGTCATGATGAAAGACCATCACAAAGTTAATTTTGATTTAATTTCCTATTTTTGAATGATATCTAGATGGACTTATGTAGGGCTACCTAGGGACGAGCTATGAATGTCTTCCAATGATGATGTCCATGTAGTAGGATGAAATATCCTTAAGGAAACATGGCATGAAGAAGGCATCATGGCATGAAGTAAGGCCAAATATGGACTAATGGATCACTTTCCAATGAACTGAATGATGACATGGCTCAAAGATGAAAGTGATGGATGGTCTATGCACTATGTAGAAGTCCCAAACATGAAGACTCCTAAAAAAAGAAAAGAATTTCATGACATCGTGAGGAGGATTTATTCAAACAGTTGGTTGTCCCATCATATCCACCTAGGGAGCTGTTGTGGGTCCCTAATTAAGAGGCAGTATGGAAAACATTTTCTTACTTGTAAGAAAAATTCCTAAGCCAAGAGGGATCTTAGGTACATTCCTTCCGTAGGAATGGTTACATTCCCTTATTAGAATAGATAAGTCCTCCCTAATTAAGAGGGAGTGATAGAAACATCATTCTTGTCTTCACTTGGGAAGACAGAATGGAGGATTGGGTAAGCATCTAACATCTGATGCTCTTTGAGGATATGTTAGGGAATCCAAGGCAAGAGTAGTCGTAGATGACTGATATTATTTGAGGACTGGGAATCCAAGATAAGAATAGTCCTAGCGGAACACACCTTGAGAACCCGGGTGGGGTATGTTATGAGAGAGACTATGATGAAGGTGTCTATATATCATTGGTCTCACCAACATTGTGCTCAGATCTTGTGGATAGATAGAGCTGCTAGTCAAGGCCTTTCTATGTGAAAATGCTGGCTGATATGATGCTATACAAATGTGTTACCAATCTTATTCTTCTTATGATAATTCTTTAGATTGAGAATGACCAAGTACCATTATGAATACCTCCCTAGTTAAGAGGGAGTGTTGAAAAGTGTAACTAGGTTCGGTATTCATATGATTTTATGTAATTGATGTAAAGAAGAAAAATAAAATTATTATTATAATGCTTGTCTCTTGGGTTTCATGAGAAAGGAATTTTATTTTTAGTGATGACTCCCATTGTGAGCCTTTAGGATTTTCCATCTAGTGATAAAAGTCATTTTTAGTCTATGTCATGTATGACAGACCCTACTTGGGCATGTTATATATTTATATAAGTCCTTAAATAAGTTAGAAAGCCCTCCATGACCAAGACAAAGTCACCTCCTTCAAGTCGACTTCAAAAGAATAATATAATCTCTCAAATATACATGTCGACTTATATACATGGGCATGAAACTATATATAGGGTTGTTCAGATTCCATCTCAAAGTAGAATTTCAGAGAAGTTTTTTTGTTCAAGTTTGCAGCAAGAAACACAAAGCTGAAAAAATGAATTTTGTTATCAAGCGAAGGAAGGAAGGTATAAATCGATCTCATTTCAGGTCTATTTTTTGGGTTAATTTCCTTTGCACGTGTGGGGTAGAAAAAGATCAGTTACAACAGAAGGAGTCGGGAAGAACAAAAATCATTTTGTGTAGCCGAGTTGAAAGAAGTTCAAGTCATAAGAGAGGCCAAGTCAAGCTAGTAGGATACTACACCCGAAACTAAGGAAAGACATAAGATTATAATTAGGATTGCAGATGTAATTCAAGGAGGCCGAAGGTTTGAAGCAAAAAGTTGAAGTGGAAGAGGAGATGAGACAAAGGAAGGATCAGAAGGTTGATTATCATAAAGGGAACTTGTGTCTTGGTCTTGGAGTGGTAAATAGGTCAAGGGTCTTGGTCTTGATATTCATCAACTGGAATCTCTATAAGAAGAAGAATTTGTTCTGGTTTTCCTCTCAAGAGTGAGAGGTTTTGGCCCTGGATGATAGCCTATACTCTGTGTCTCTTGTCTATTTATGGCTTATGAATTGGTATCTATTTGATGAAGAAGAAATTTAATAACCTAAGTAAAAGAAGATCCTAATCTAAATAAGTAAAAAGCACTCACAAGCAGTTACTAATAGAAGAGAAATCACTTAATAGCCATGCCCTAGATTTCTCAACCCTTTCCTGCTTCACTGACTTACACAAAAATTCAATTGTCCTTTCCTTCTCCATTGGATCATATATAATCTAATTCGCTCGCTAGATAAGAGATATATTACTTGATGCATGTGCGTAAAAATGAGGAAAGAGAATTCCTTTATATAGGATTTTCTTGAGGATGAATTAGGCCACCTTGGGCCGACTTAAAGAGGGTTGGCCTCGGGTTCTAGACAATACATTTTACATTTATTATTTTTCTTTCTTGTTACATGAGCCCTCCAAGAGCTAGTACATTGTGACCTTGACCTTTTGACTTCTCAACAAGACCCCTAGAGCTCTTAATGGGTTCTTTTACCTAGTACCACAACATAATGGGAATGCAAACCATTTCAATAATAATAAATTTATGTTACAAGTAATTTTATTTTTATTTTTATTTTTACAGGTACATCATAATTACATCGAGTCATGACTCAAGTACAAATTATGGAGAACAACACTAGTTACATTTCAACACTCCCTATTAACTAGGGGGGTATTTATAATTGACCACAGGTACAAGGATAATACTTCCATTGAATTATTCTCATAAGAAGAGTCGGTTTGGTAAGCCATCTTAAGCATCAAAATTATGATCAATATACAACCAACATTTTCAACATAGCAAGGCCTTGACTAACAAGCTCTATCTCTCAATAGGTCAGAGCACAATGCTAGGGGGTTTTACATAGGACACTACACTACCTCTCAAGGCACATATCCCATCAGGATGTTCACAAGGTATGAACTTCTAGAACCATTCCTATATTGAATTTATACATCCTCAAGGAATTTCCTCTTCAACCACTCTTACGTATTAGATGCCCTTCCAGATCCTCAAAGAGTGTCGGTCACCATACTATTTCCTATCTTGGATTCCAAATCCTAAAGGAGTATTTGTCTCAGATACTTACCCAATCCTCCAGATGCCATTTTCTCCTCACGACCTTCAATAAGACTTATGGTTGTTAGTCCTAGTCTAGAGAATGACACATGAAGTAGATAATCATATCTTTCACTCCCTCTCAACCAGGGAGGAGATCCCTCTCAACTAGGGAGAAGTTTCCATAATCAACTACTATGATAATAGATATTAGGGCTCTATTTTCATCATCACATGTGCGAGATTTCTTTTATCCTCACATATCCCTTGATTTACAATTTCATCATCATGATAGGGTCCACCATCACTCTCCCCATCATCAGTTTTCATCTGTTGCATGTTCCCGAACCAATCATCATAGTGCTTGAACATGGCTCCCTCTAAACATCCAGAAAGTGATCCACCAAGACATGATTATTGAACCATATGCGACCTGTTATCACATTTGAAGTTGTGGTGTACATCAAATCCTCAGACTAAGTATAAATGCATCAACCAAATGGAGTCATCATATCCTTTTTAAATTGAATCTTATTCATATAGCAGGACTGCGCAAAACCTAACAATATATCATGCCATCATCAACATCATGGTCTTCCTTAAATCTTCATTAGAGTCTTTAACGGAACATCAACAAGTCTCAATCAATCATATACCCTGCTCCTTATTTTTGAAAATGAGGTCCATCGAGCATCGACTTACAACAAGATATTGTAGGTTAGATGATTGTTATATCAGGGTCATGAATCCTTCTATATGCTGCTACTAATTCTTATCTTATAGGCATCTACAGTCCCACGATTATACCATGAATCTATCTTTATACTTCAAAGTTCCCAAGGATCCAAAGGTCCTTGCAATTCCATCCTTCCATCGTGCGTACCAAAACAAAGGATCTTCTCATCCTTATTTCTTTATTTCCTGTACTTGCAATATTCATTGACAAGTACATCTAAGAAAAATATACAATAATAAAAATATGATGTCAATCTGTCAATCTAAGGTTACCATGAGACTTAGAGGTTGTACACCTAGGGTTTTCAAGTGGAAACCCTAGACCATAGGGTTCCATATATAACTTATTAACCATATCCATGTCTTATTGACATGAAACCTAGATTGAACACAAACCCTAAAGACCAAGGGCTAGAGTTTTTTGAGGGAGCAGAGATAGGGCTTCCATATGACAATGGTTTTACTTATGTCGTTGAAGGTTTTCAGATTTTAATACCTATATCAATAGTTTTTAACAACAAACCCTAGTACCACTAGGGCCCATAATAGTTCATGTTGGACCTTAAAAATATTCCATACATACCTTTGTCGTAGTGGCTTGCAATTCTCGATGCCATGATTTCTTCATCGTTTTTCCTCCAGGTGTACATTTTCATTGTATTTATTTGCTTAACTTTTCTTGCTTCAAGAACAATATAGTATTTCTGTTCTACCTGTTTATCAATGATGCAAAAATCTAGAGGACTGTGATATATCAATTACCCAGGAATTTCTAGAAGTTTCCAAAATGTTTACAATGAATATCAACAAAAATTATCCTTTATTGTCATCAACTAATGTAATGAGAACCTTCCTTCAAAGAGATGACTGTCATAACATCGTGACCTTACTTACTGCGTCTAGATTGCTACTTTCTCCAATGTCAACAAATTGTTGCTCTTCTGGATCCACTTTGAAAATGCATAAGTATTACTGAACTGACTGCTACATGTGAAATAATAATTCTTATGCCCAATAATTTTCTATAAAGTGTTGACTTATAATTACTTTCAACAATCCCAGTGACTATCCTGCACTTATGGTGTCACTATCACAAATATGTGAACTCACCTTTTGCATGTAGTTAGTCCTTATTTCGATGAGACAATTTTATTAATATGCCTTGGATTAGGGTTTTCAAAAAAAATACTCTTGAGTATTTTTTACAAGACTACACTAAACAACGATTTAAAATATATAATTACTGCAAATTCAAAATAGACGTACCCTTTCAATGTTACCACAGATCGAATTATTGTTTTCTTGGACTGTGTATATATGTGCCTAAAAATCGTCACTGCTATGCACAAACTCTTTTTCTTCTTGTGCCACTGTCCAAGACTACGAGCAAGGTGATGAGCCTTCTCATATATGCACAGAAACACTTATGCTTCTCCTTTGGTTGTACAAGGGACCATATGAGATGATAAGCCTAATGAGCCTTCATTCTAGGTCTCCCTCATGCACAAAAACATAATAGGACTCTTGGATCCTCTTCCTTGGTGACTAAGGCTCGATTTGAGTCCTTTTGAAATGTGTTTATGCTTAAGAGGAGAACTAGGCTCCTTATTTTTTAGCATTCACTTGCATGATAATTATGCTCGAACCTCATGCACATGTATAAAGAAGACATTCATATATCTTGTAAATATGTGGGGTATGAGTTTCACTTGACAGTGAGACTATGCTTCAAAACTTTGGTACTTTTGTCTCATACTCAAAATATCCCTTCAATAAATTTGATCTTGGAACTAATATATGAACAGGTGTAGAAATAATTCCAATGAGGAATTTATGCACATGACTATACCACATAATTGTGAACCTTTGATAGAGGACTTGAGTCCTTTCTTGGGCTATAAACTTCATATCTTTGACAAGGGATTTTGGCACTTTTCTAGAGTTATTATGGTTGAAAAATAGATAGGCCTTGAATGCCTTACAAAACTATAATAATACTTCAAAACTCTAACGAATTTGGTGATCTATGTTGAATGTAATATAATTACCAGGGATGCAAAAATGCTCAGATATTTTAGAGTGTTTGTAGACCTTGTGATGCCACTTTTTACCTTCACTCCTATTGTTATGCAAAATTTACAACCGCGAACAAAATTTAATTCCCTATACCTAGTGGACTGGTGTAGAAAAACAAAAGGAGATGAATATAGATTTTTTCCTTAGAGAAATTGAAGAATGGGAAAGAAGCCTACTTGGAATCCGTCGCAATATTTGCTTTCCTCCTTGCTTGTAAGCTCCAATTGTAGCTCTGAATGCTATAACTAGAACCTGCACATGCAACTAAAACAAGGCAAGGATCCACACCATCTACATAGCATAATTCAATTACTCTATTCAATGAATCAATGAGGCATTGAAATTCATAAATGTAAAGGTAACACGACACCTATAGGAAAACAAGACACTCTTTGTATTAATAGAAATAGGAGATATATTCCAACCAAGAATAGTAGTTGATCTTTTAGATATCTCCCCAATTTGACTTGTCCTTCCTTGTCACAAAGCATGTTGATATTTTGGGTAGCATCAGATGTGCTTGTTGGCGAAAAGTCAGGTCTCGCGGGCAAGACCCAGGTTCAAGGGTTGTGGCCAACAAGGGGTCCGGTGTAGTCTAGGAACACGCCGGCATTTTCACCCCGCTCTTGGAGAGCAGTGCGTCTCACCCGAGGCGTGCCACGACCACATGCATAAGGGGATGAGATCACTGGTAAGGAATAAACCCGCAACCAAAGAAAGAAAGTGCATCCATTACATATACCAAATTACGCATGCAAGATCACTTACTAAGTATTCAGACAGTCGCAACTTAAAATTTTAAATCAGTGTAAACACATTACAGTACATGAACAACTTATTGAGACAGCAATCTTCCCTTATATTATTCTTCTGGCCGAACACATGATTACATAGCTTTCTCTCTGATAACTCACAAGTCTGATACAGATGGATTTTAGAACAGAAAGGAAGAACATAGAAAGTAAGAAACCATAGGAAGAACAAGCATGATTCTTCCGCAGCTGCTCTGCGCGTCCTTCCTCAGGTCTCGATCCTCGCGACTTCTCTCGTATCCATTCAACCTTCAACAACCTTTCTTTTCAGCCGGGTGATCGCCTTTTATTCACCCGCTCCTCGCGACTGGCAGCTTCTCTGTGTCTTCACTCTGGCTTTTCCCAGCTTCTCTTCTGATGTCTGCGTGTTCCACTTTCTGTTTTCTGCTGTGTTTCTTTCATCTGCACTTATCTATGTTCGATCTTCAGCTATCGAGTGCTTCCGCGCCACCTTGGTAGCTCCGCAACTCCTGGTCGCTGCGGCGCGGTCGCGGTTGCCATGTGTATTTATTCCGCAACTCAAAAAGAGTCAAAGTTCAAAATGTTTTGGCCAAGAGTTCAAAACTTAAAAAAAAACAAGGGCCCCAACAGGCCCCGACCACAATTCTTTGACTCGTCCGCGAGTTAATCACAAATAACAGTTTCTACTTCCATTCCCCCGCTGGCTTCCGTGCCCTGCTCTGCTGTTCCTTCTTCCGTCGCCCTTTCCTGTTGTGCTCCGCCATCCGGTTGGCCAAACAAGGGCCCCAACTCCGGGACCCGGCGGAGTGCTGAATCTCTAAGCTTTGTGAAGGTCGCCACTGCTTGCTGCCATTCCTGCATAAGCAGGTCGGCGTCTTGAGAGATTTGGTTAGCGGCGGCTTCGTCTATGGGCGTCGGGGCAGCCCCGAACAGGGTGGCGAGCTGGGCTTCTGCCTTGGCATCCAGCTGGTGCATAGCGTCAGCATGGGTGCGAAGGGGCGGACGAATCTCCCGGATGACGTGCTTGGCCATTGCTGATTCGGCCTCAGTCTGCTGCATGTGAAGTTCCAGCTCGTCCGACTGGGCGTAGAGATGATCTAACCTTGCAGGGTCCGTGTTCGCCTGAATGTCCCGGGCAATCTGTTGCAGCTGGGCAGCGATGGGCTGCGTCTTGACAGTTAACGCGAGTGAGCACTCCTGCAAACTGCGCAGAAGGGCAGAAGCCGCGGCTGCAGTGGAATGGAGAGTTGCGTGTAGACTAACTGCCTGCGTCTGTTTGGCAGTTACCTGTCCTGAATGGTCACTGGGTGGATCTGGAAGGGTAGGCCGTGCGGCTAACGCCGCTTGTAGCTCCTGGTTCTCCCTGCAAACAATAGTGAAAACTTCCCTGAGGTGATGAGCCTATAGCGCGATAGTGTCCTCCTCGATTCTGGTGGGAAGTGGAGCATGGTGAGCCCGTGCAGCGGGCCATACACTGGAGATCGCCTGGATAGCAATGTTGACCTGCTCCTGGAGGTTGGTCTTCTCCCGTAGCAACTGATTGCGCTGTTCAGTAAGCGCCGTGATCTGATTCCGCTGCTCGGTGCATCGCCGCTGTAGCTCTGTGTGAATCTGCTCGGCCTTGAGGGCCGCCCGCTGAATGAGTAGGTACAGCTGTGCTGGACTCAATTGTTATGCATTTGTTGTGCTAGGTGCACCCTGCTCTGGCGTCTGTTCCTGCGAAGATTGGCCCATGGCCGCTGGTCGGCCTGAGCCTCTGGAGGATGGACCGGCGTCTGCTGCTGCACCGAAGTGGCCATATCAGGCTCCGGCCGGTCCTGCTGCGTGGTCTGCTCTGTGGAAGGGGCGGCCGAATCAGCCCCAACTGTGGCTGGCTGGACAGATATAGTGGGAAGAGGATCCCGGGAGGTAGCCACGGGGTCAACCGGTGGTACCACGGCTGCAGTACTGGAGGTGACCTCCGCCCCGTGGTCACCGCCGAAAAGTTCCCGGATCAAAGAATCTGACACAGTGGCTGAGGAGTTGGATGGATTGGGGGAGGTGGCATGTGGTCGGCTGGTGGAGGGGGCGGTGGATGGAGTGAAAGAGGTGGGAGGGAGACGAAGGTTGAGGAAATCTGCCGGGTCAATCAGCGGTTCCTCCGGAATCAAAGTTGCTGTGGGGGGAGTGGCTGGTGGATCATCCTCCGTAAGATCGACCACTGGATCTGTGACCGTAGTGCGGGCCCTTTTGGGTGGAGGTGGGTCGGAGGAATCGGGTTCGGGGCCCGGTTCACCCATTGGTGTGATGAGGGGGGTGGCAGAAGTGAACAGGTTAGTGGGAATGGGGGAAATGAGGGGGGCGGTATTGGAGAGACCACGGGACCGATTAATACGAAATTCAGCAAAAGAAGGAAATATAGGGGCACCACTTGAAACAACCTGGGTTGCCACATTGAGTCGCCGCGCCTGGTCGTTGAAATGCTCGACGATGGGGACCAGCGATTCAGGCAGGTCCGGTGCGGTCCCAGCTGCATCTGGTGTTGTCTCCGCCGCAACTTGTGAAGATCCCCCTGCGCCGGTCGCGGCAGGCTGCTGTGCGGCCCTCATCCCCTCAAAATTGTAGCGGATGATTCCGTCGCGGACGTGCTGGACAACCCCCGGCCACGCAGAGACCTCCCTGTGGAAAACATTGTCATTCAGCTGGAAGCGAAGGGGCGCCATATGAAAGGTGTGGTGCGGTACGCAAGTTGGCCGGATGAAAGTGTGGTTGTGGCTGACTCCAAACCACACCTGTTCACTGTATTCATCCAACAGGTGCCGGGGCACCCGTTGCTGGTGAGTGACCACATCGGTCATCATCCCATACCACGCCCGGAACGCCTCTGCGTTCACCTGCTTGGTGCTGGGATCCATGGACACCTGCCAGGGGGTGTATTTCATCGCCAGAGGCTGGCTTATGGTCGTCTCCGCCGGATCCCGGATAAGAGGAAGGTGCCATTTCCACATGGCGAACGCTAAGATCAAGTACCCATAAATAAAACTGGTAGTCCGCTTGTAGTTGTCTTCGCAAGCCGCGAAGAGTTCCTTCAACACAAACGAGCTCCAATTCAACCTGGCTCCCTGGACGCAATGCTCTGCAATGGAAATTGTGTCCAGAGTGCACTCTCCCTTAGTGTAGTGGCGCATGGTCTTGCTAGCGATCAGGTAGCAAGAGAACCGGATTGCGGGTACATTTATCAAATCTATCTTGGCACCTTTACCACCCCGGCGAGTGCCATACTTGGTGTAGAGGTCCGCATCAGCCGACTTCCGGGCGCGCTTGGAGGATGTCTGGCCCGCAGAGGAGACATCTGAACCAGTTTGAGATAGCCCTGTAAGCCGACTAATGTCTACTGCATGTATTGGAATTTCTTCGTTCAACCACAGGGACCCGTTCTGCACCCGACTGAGGAGGAACCGGGTACATTGCAGAACTGGTCCGGTGGTGCCGAAGACGGGAAGACTCCTCAAATTCATCAAAGTCGATTGCTGTAGGCCCCGGAATTCTTCCCGCATTCGACTGTTAGAGCTGCTCCCGGGCGTGTAATGGTGTTCCATGAACGTCTGCCAATGGAGGTGAGGAAACTCAGCCGGGTCGGACAAGTTGGCGTCCATACAGGGTGCATTGTCATACTTGCTGACCAGCGACTCTACTCGGTGAATTCTGCTATCTAATGCTGGTTCAGGAACTGAGAGAAGAGCTCTCGGCATCTTGGCGCGTCTCTGATAGACTTGGATGATTCTTCTGTAACTTCCTGCGAGGTGCTGAGTGCTCTGATACTGCGAATGCTCCGGAATCGATGCAACTTCCAAATTGAACTGGTCCGTCATCTTTGTGCTGATAGCCTTCATGCAAATTGGGCCATCTGCTGGCACGCGCGGAGTTGATGAGACTCCATAACGGCAATTAATTCTTGCTATCTTTCTTGCCTGCGATAATCGTGCGATCAATCGCAGGCCTGTGTGTAATCTGACAATTGCTGACGGAGTCATGGGGAGATGGGCGGACTCGACGGCGGGGGGAACTGCGGTTGATGGCAAATGATTACGGTATGATTACTGTCCATTAAGGGAATTTATGACCAAATCTGAGCTATCCTACGGACTGACAAAAGGACTGACGGAAATGACCTGGACTGACACTGGCACGAGGATGGATCCTTCGTGCACGACACGCTGGACTGGCGCGGTGATATGCTGGACTGGCGCTGCGACACGCTGGACTGGCGCTGCGACACGCTGGACTGGCCAGCCCCGACCACAATCGGTTGCGGTATGGTTACCGCAACTGACAGTTAATCTGACTGATTGCAAAGGAACGGAAAAGACTACCTATGCTCATCCCGGTTGCGGGAGAGTTATTCAACTACGCTACTCTACGGGTTCTCTCGGTTGCGAGAGTTATTAATGAAAAGTGAGAAGGTACCTACTCCTGGTAGGGTTTCAGGCGTGCGCCATTCACCCACCCAGGAAGAACTGTACCGTCCAGCTGTGCCAGCCGAACGGCGCCTGAGTCGCGGATCTCGATGACAAAATACGGTCCCAACCAGTGCATCTGGAGCTTGCCTGGAAACTTCTGGAACCGGCTGTCATATAAGAGAACTTTGCCGCCAACTTGGAAAGCCTTAGTTTTGATGTGGCGGTCGTGCCACGCTTTCTACCTGGCCTTCTGGACCTTTTGGTGGAATTCCGCGAGGAATCGAGCCTCATCCAGCTCTTGTAGCTCCTGGAGGCGTTCCCGAAGTGATGCCTCTTCTGAGAATTGAAGGGACATTGCGATCAAAAGGCTGGGTACGGTGAACTCGGCGGGAATCACAGCTTCCCGGCCATACACCAGCTGGAATGGCGTCTGGTTGGTCAAACATTTTACCGTGGTCCGGTAAGCCCATAATGTCGCTGGTAGCCGCTCATCCCAATCGTCCCGCTGAGCATTGCAAATTTTAGTCAAGCCCTTTTCAAGAATCTTATTGAAGGCTTCCACCGTACCATTGGCCTGCGGGTGGTATGGGCTTCTTTTGTGATGCTGAATCATAAATGTGTCCAATAGTGACTTGACCGTGGCATTAATGAAATGCGTACCCTGATCGCTGGTCAAGCTCCGTGGGCAGCCAAAGCGGCTGATGATGTGTTCAAAGATGAACCGAGCAGCGGTCTCTGCCGAGCAGTCGCGTACCGCTGCCGCCTCAGCCCACCAGGTGAGGTAATCCGTTGCGGTGATGATGTACCGGGCTTTGGAATGGCGAGCGATTGGTGCGATGGGGCCTACGAAATCAATAGCCCACTTCTCAAACGGCCGCAACACATGCACTGGGTGTAGCAAGAGCTCGTCCCGGTGCGAAGGCCTTCCCGGCCGCTGGCAAACATCGCAATGCTTCACATAGGCTTTACAGTCTGCATGTACCGTCGGCCACCATAGGCCAGCTTGAAGCACCTTCCTTGCGGTAGGTTTTGCACCCACATGCCCTCCCGCAACACCACTGTGACATTCCCACATCACTGCTTCCCGTTCATGGTCAAGAACGCACCTGCGCAACACCTCATCCAGGCCCAGTTTGTATAGCTGCCCCGCGATCAATTGATAGTCCGCCGCCCGGAAAACAAGGTGGCGTTTCTGAAGCGGGGTGTAATCCTCAGGGCACTGTCCCGTGGTCAGATACGTGGCAATGTCAGCCAGGTAATCTGGTACTGCTTCAACTCGGAAGAGGTCAGCATCCAGAAGCTGATCGTCCAATGGGCCTTCATTCTCTCCCGTCTCCAACCTGGATAAGTGATCGGGACCAACATTTAACCTGCCCGGCTTGACAATCACCTCAAACGTGAACTCCTGAAAAAGTAGAAGCCATCGACAGATTCTTCCTTCCAACACAGGCTTATTGACCAGATATTTTAATGCCGAATGGTCCGTGAAAAATGTAAATTTTCCACCCAGAAGGTAGTGGCGGAACTTCTGGAGAGAGTACACCATCGCCAACGCCTCCCGCTCGGTCGTGGTGTAATTCTTCTCCGCATTCGATAACCGTCGGCTGGCGAAGTATACGGGGTGGTCAACCGTCGTTTCCCCGGGTTGCGCCAATACCGCGCCAAGTGCAATTCCGGACGCATCAATGTGCACATGGAACTGCTTATCCCAGTTGGGATGGACCAGTATGGGTGTCGTCGCCAACTTCTCCTTCAATGTGTCGAGTGCCTTCCTGCACTCCGCCGTCCACTCAAATGCTTCTGACTTCCGCAACAGTTTCTCTAGAGGGGCAGTTATTTTGGCGTAATTGCGGATAAACCGCCTGTAGTATCCTGTGTGCCCGAGCAGTGCCCGCAACTGCTTCACGTTCTCGGGGGCCTCCATGTGGACGATGACCGCGACCGTGGCAGGATCAACGCAGACCCCTTGCTTGCACACCACGTGACCCAAGAGTGTGCCGAATGGTACTGCAAAAATACATTTCTTCAAGTTCAAGGAAATCTGCAGCTGGCGGCATCGATCGAACATAACACGCAACAGGGAGGCGTGTTTCTTCAGCAGGCTGTAAACAGTCCAGTCGTCCATATAGACTTCCAGGAACTTGTGAATGTACTCCTGGAAAGCAGCAATGACAATCCGGGAAAACACAGCCGGTGCGTTCTTCAGACCAAACGGCATAACGTGGTATGCGAATGATCCCCACTCAGTGGTGAATGTCGTTTTTGCTTTGTCTTCCTCGGCGATGCGCACCTGATGGTAGCCCGAAAACCCATCAGTGAAGGAATAAGCTTCGTTTCCCGCGACATGATCTAGAACTTCGTCGTTGAAGGGAGTGGGAAACGGATCGTGAATACAAGCATTATTCAAACTCCGATAGTCTACGCAGACACGGATTTCCGCTTTGTCCTTCTTGTTCTGGATGACAATGGGACTTACCCACTCAGCTTCTTCTACTGGAAAGATGAGACCCGCAGCCAGCATCTTGTCAATCTCCATCTTGACCTTCTCTTTGATACGTGGATTCAACCGGTAGGGTCGGTGCTTCACCGGCCTGGCTCCCGGTTTCAGTGTGATGCGCATCTCGCCCAGATCCCCCTTGATCCCTTTCAGGTCCGCAACTGATGATGGGAATAAATCTTCATACTCCCGGAGGAGGCTGAAAATTTCTCTTGTCGTCTCCTCGTCCCAGTAATCTCCCACTGTTGCCAGCTTAGGTTTCTCCTCCGTTCCAATGTTTAGCTTCTTTGTCTTTAGGGGCTGCAAATGGACTCTTTCTGTCGTCGGCTCATCGCGGATGCTCCGCTCGCCTTCCTTTTCGTCAAAATAGAGATGCCTAAGGTCCTCCAAACTATCATCCTTCGGATCACCGTCAATTCGTTGGCAAACCAATTCGCGCTTGACCCCGGAGCGTGACGCCACCGGGCCCTCATCGGGCTCAGGATGGCGCAAAAACAGAACCTCCTTGACGGCTTGTAGGGCCTGAGATTCCTGCGCCGTCTCCCCTTCGAACGAGAAGCTCTGGACGAACTTTTCCGCGATTGCTTGCCAGGAGCGGGTTCCCCGTTTCCGCTCTTCCTCCAGGTACCAGGCCTGGGGAATTGTACCCAGGGAGTGGACAAACCTGTGGACCCACAACTCCTCAGGGTACCTGGCGCTACGCCACTGTTCCTCGCACGCCCGCAAATGCTGTCGCGGGTCGGAAGCTCCATGATGTTTAAGTGTAATGCAGGGCCCTTCCTCCTCCTTGAAGCGTGCCCGCAGAGCGTCCGCCACACGCTCCCATCGCAACAGAGTGTTGCGGTGATTGTTCCACCATCGTCCCGATGTTGACTTCAAGGCCACATCCAAAAGTGGTATCCGACTTTCCTCTGGGACCTGGTCTTCCACCTTGGCAATAAAAGTATTCACTGCTTGCATGTTTGATAATGTGGGGTATCCGCGGATCTCAGTCCCTACCCACCGGACCTGGGCGATGGAGGCACATCTCCGCGTGGTGGTCTCATACCCCCCTTGCTGCCAGTCTTCCCACGCAAGCTCGGATCCGAGCTCCGAGCTCTGCACACTCCGCCAACTGATAGAGCCTGTTGCGGTCGGGTTAATATAATCGTCCCGCTTCCCTGCGGTCATCTGATAGAGATGGTCCATCATCTGAGCATCCTCCCGACTGTCCACTGTTTCTGTATATTGCGGACCCTGATACGGTTCGAGAGGCTGAGTGACCCATACCTCCCCATCTTCAAAGATCATCAGCTCCTTCTTAAGGTCGATGATGGCATAATTCTCAAAAGCCCAATCAATGCCGAGTAAAGCAGGATAGGGATCCTTATCGCCCATGATATCGATAACCTCAAAATCGGCGTATGTCTTCACGCCCGCAACGTCGACCTCGACTCCTTCGAGTCGGCCGATTGGCAAAATGCAGTACTGGTTCGCCATCCTGAGTTGGATTGGAGAATAGGCGAGCCATGGCTTTCCAAGAGCCTCCCATGTCTTTCGTGGCAGTATGTTGACGTCGAACCCCAGGTCCAACATGGTGTCGCTGATTTGGAAACCTGCGACCTGCGTGTTAAGCCGGAATTCTTTGCCTGTTTGTTGCTTGTTCCGCTTGACACGTTGCACGTATTGAGGAACGTATTGAGGGCTAGCGTCCGCCGGATCTCTAGGTTCTGCGCGCCCCTGCAGCACTCCGTCCAAAGCTTGCTTGGGCTGCTGCCGCAGCACAGCGTTATCGACAATCCTGAGGAATAGCCGGAGCCAATCCTCGACCACAGTGTCTGCGACGTTCTTCATGCCGGATTCCGCCCGCCTGGGTTCCTCCAACCCTCCCTCGTTCCGCAACTGGGCGAATGCCTCAACCGCCTCCTGGAAATACTTCTTCTGGACTTCGGGCCGGATCAACTTCTTTGGGGATGCCGGCCGAACCACTCGTGCTGGCTCCTTCTCGTGGGCATCGTCCCCAGTCTTCTTCCCGCCCCGTGTTATTATTGCAACATTCTGCATGTCAGGGGTTGCGGTGCTGCGCGGTTCTGAGTTTATCAGATTCGCTCCCCTCTGCCTCACCCGTTCTTCCCACTTCTTGATGAGCTCCGGACAGTCTTCTGTAGCATGGGCGTTGACCTGGCACTGGGAACACCAGGGTCGTCGCGGAAGGGGACATTCTCGAGCTACATGACCCTCCTGGTCACAGTTGTAGCATTTTACCGGACCGCGTCCTCCTGTTCGGCCTCCCCGCATGCCTCCGCCTCTTCCTCTTGGAGCCTCGTTCACCCTGTAGGAGGGACGATCCAATCCATCCGCAAGTGCGTCAAGCGCCCTGCACTGCTCAGTGTTGTGAGTCGTAGACACACAGAATTTGCAGTATACATTATTCGGCACCGTGGAGTACTTCTGTAATATCGGGCACATCCGAGGAGGATGCCCCATCGTCCGGCAAATCTCACAGTACTCTGTGGTGGAGGACCCCGGTTGCGGTGGGAACCTCGCAAAGGTCTGTTGCGGCTGGTAGACTCCCTGCGGGTTCATCGCCGCGCCACCCCCCGGTGGTGGACACCCCTAAATTGCTACAACTGAGGGTCCAACTCCTGCGCCGCGCAACCGAGGACACTCGGTTGCGACGTGTCCCTCGACCAGGCAATGAGTACACCAAACATTCGGTCGCGCTGGTCTCGCTGGCTGAATTTCCTTGAGCTTTTCGGTCAAGCTGGCAATCTGGTGTTGCAACCCTATCAGAGAAGGGTCTTGCGGGGCCAGCCCCCCCTGTATTCCTGGGGGTATCCCGCCATGGCTTCAATCTTCATGGCCTGCTCCAAAGCATCCTGCAGATTATCAATCTTCTGCTGAGTGAGAGGGGTTCATGTCAAGGGGAGGAGAGCCTTGATGAACCAGTCCCTCTGGTGGTTTGGATCGATTGGGTAGCTCAGTTTCCCGATCGCATCCTTGAATCGCCGCATCAACTCCCACGCGGTCTCTCCTTCCTTCTGCTTAATTTCCCACAGCTCGGACAGGCCCTGCTGGTCTGTCTGGGGAAGCTTGAATTCGCGGACAAAATCCTGCTTTACGTCCGCAATTACAGGATTAGGGTGCGCCTCGGACCACTTGATGAACCAACGCAGAGCTCTCTCTCTGAGCGTGGTTTGAAACTCTATTAACTTCCCTGCATCCGGCGTCTGTCGAGCCCTCCAAATGGCTTCGCACAGATACCAGTGTTGTTCTACGTCGTCGTTGCCCCGGCCAGAGAACTCTGGATACCAGGTGAAAGATCCAGCCATATGTACTTGCGGAGAATTAACCAGGATAAAACCTCCAGGTCCTGGTTGCGTAACTGTCCCTCTAAGGAAACTACTACTACTAGTAACGCTGCTGCTACTGGGCGTTACCGACGCCGCTGAACTACTATATGACCGACTTAATGCTTGTAACTGAATAAAAATATTTCTTAAAGGTTGATAAAGTACCAGGGGAAGGTCGGGATCCTGGCCATGCGGAAGGTGGGACGTAGGGCTGCCTGGAGGGGTGGGGGCCGTCTGATCCTGGAACATCTGCTGCATCATGCCGTGCCATTCATCATCGGAACTTTCTTCGGGCTGCATCTTTCCATTATCTTCGCTAGTCGTTACTTCTTTTCCTCGCGTCGCTGGGCTCCCATGCACCCACTGTACGTCCACTGCTGTCCCGTCTCCTGTTCGGGTATCCAAACCCATAACTCCCGTCCTCTGAGGCGCCTCCCTCTGATTCTTCCTCTCGATCTCTCTTCTCTTCAAATCTCTCATTACCCTTCTTCGCCACCTATCGGCGATCTGTGCCCGCCGATGCGCACGTGACTCCCGCAACTTGCATGCGGCCTCAACGTCCATCCCCCGCTCCCCACTCTTACAGTCTACACAGCATCGGTCCCCTCAATCCTTCCCCCAGTACGGGTGGTTTACGCTTCCATACTCGTTTTGCGGAATTCAATCAACCCTTCGTCCACCATCAGGGCTTTGATCCACAGCGGAATCTTCTTCAACAGCTTCCCCCTCAGCCCTGAGTGAAAAACAGCCTTGGCCTTCGAGAAGGATTGGTAACACTCAGCGGAAAACTCCACAGCGTATCCTTCCAACGTGGTCCTTACCCAAAAATCCACCGCGCGGGTTAGTTCAGTGTCTACCCGATGCAGTGCTACCAGGTCTTCGTGCGCCCACCTGCGGTTTATCTTCCGCAAGCCTTCTTGGGGCACCGTCGCTCGTAACCTCCGCAACCAGTTGTAAAGGTTCGTAGGGAACCTTCCCCAGAAAATTTCGTACGTATCACTAGCTGAGTTAGAGAAAAGAACAAGCTCCCTGATCGCCGCCTCCTTTTTCTTGGTCAGCTTTGCTTGTTGAGCAATAAACTGGTCAAGATGATCATCCCACCATCGCCGTATTGCTCCTTCAAAAATCCTCGAGACCATGATCTAGATCCCCTCAGAACATGCAGGTCCCGACAACGGAACCATTTGTTGGCGAAAAGTCAGGTCTCGTGGGCAAGACCCAGGTCCAAGGGTTGTGGCCAACAAGGGGTCCGGTGTAGTCTAGGAACACGCCGGCATTTTCACCCTGCTCTTGGAGAGCAGTGCGTCTCACCCTAGGCGTGCCGCGACCACATGCATAAGGGGATGAGATCACTGGTAAGGAATAAACCCGCAACCAAAGAAAGAAAGTGCATCCATTACATATACCAAATTACACATGCAAGATCACTAACTAAGTATTCAGACAGTCGCAACTTAAAAATTTTAAATCAGTGTAACCACATTACAACACATGAACAACGTATTGAGACAGCAATCCTCCCTTATATTATTCTTCTGGCCGAATACATGATTACATAGCTTTCTTCTCTGATAACTCACAAGTCGGATACAGATGGGTTTGAGAACAGAAAGGAAGAACATAGAAAGTAAGAAACCATAGGAAGAACAAGCATGATTCTTCCGCAGCTGCTCTGCGCGTCCTCCCTCAGGTCTTGATCCTCGCGACTTCTCCCGTATCCATTCAACCTTCAACAATAGCCAACTCTCTTTTCAGCCGGGTGATCGCCTTTTATTCACCCGCTCCTCGCGACTGGCAGCTTCTCTGTGTCTTCACTCTGGCTTTTCCCAGCTTCTCTTCTGATGTCTGCGTGTTCCACTTTCTGTTTTCTGCTGTGTTTCTTTCATCTGCACTTATCTCTGTTCGATCTTTAGCTATCGAGTGCTTCCGCGCCATCTTGGTAGCTCCGCAACTCCTGGTCGCTGCGGCGCGGTCGCGGTTGCCATGTGTATTTATTCCGCAACTCAAAAAGAGTCAAAGTTCAAAATGTTTTGGCCAAGAGTTCAAAACTTAAACAAAAACAAGGGCCCCAATAGTGCTCTAGCTCCGAAAATTTGTGGAGGGACTAGAACACATGAGATCTCCAAGACCCAGAAATCATTTGGAGAAATTATACTTGGTGTAAAAGTTATTCAAATAATTAATTTTTTTAATGGGGACCCTAAGTGCAACTTAGGGAAATTGAAAAATCAAAGTGAAGTAATTTACACATGTGGTGAGAATGTTCTAAATGACATGGATCAAAATTTCTCTAATATTAGCCGTTTATTAGTGATTAGATCACGATCGTTGATTTATCAACGAGAAAAGTATTAAAGGAAGGCTTGGGGTCAGTTGGAAAACATACATAGAGTCTAAGAGATAGAATTCTTTTGACGGAGTAGTGCTCAGACGAAGATCAGATCTGAGTGATTCAGAGAAGCAGTGAGGGGAAGATGCAGTGATTGGTCGGAGGACAAAGAGTACAAAGCAGAGAAAGGGTAGCAGAGATGCAGAGGAGGCAATGCAATGATCAGAGAGTGTGACACAAACCCACGCAGGGCTCACGTAGGGGTAGCACAGAGCCTCTGAGGGATAATCCATAATTAGCTGGAGATTGGGGTTTCTAAGCCGGCAGGTCTAAAACTCGATTTCAGGAGGAGTTGATCAGCGAAAAGGAAGGATGACCGAATATTTCAGCCAGGGCCACGCAGGCTTACACAATGGCAATGTAGAGACTGCACATAGCTAGTTGGGGTTTCACTAGTAACCGATCCGGATCAGCCGAGACTTGCAGAGTGAGGTAAAACTCATGTTTATCTCTGATTTCTGAGGTTTTTCTCTATTGGGTGAGTCGGATTATGACACCCTAGATGTACTCAGAATTGTTGCTTAATAATAAAAACCCTTAGAACTGCTGCACCGGTTTTCCCGCATTGGATTTTTCCGGGGACATTTGTCCGAAAACTCATGTGTGTCCTTTGTCGTATGTGCGCTATGTTTCAGTAAATGATCTATATTTGTGTAGGATGCTAGTTGTGTTTACTTCGATATTTTCTGATTGAATATTTTTTGAAAATAACTTGTATAATTAAATCAGAAGTAGGAGAAGTAAATCAAGATACTATAGTAGGGTTTTCGTAATTTCGTATTTAAATTTTTTCACATGGTATCAAAGTGATTGTAGATCAAGCTAAAGCCATTAACAAGAGGCTGAAGATTTTTGCTGCAGGAAGGGTAGCTGAAGCAACACAGATCCGGGAGAAGGCAGGGAAATTCTAGGAGGGACGCTGACCCAACAGAAGGGACGCAGAGCCAGTATGCTCACGCATAACTGACTCAGAGGTTGACGCATGCCCTAGTGGGTGACATAGAGCCTATCAGGCTCACACTAGGCTGATGACACAGTCCAAGTTGGAGAGACGTCGTGTCGGTTGCCGGGGCTGGAATTGCAGCTTTTGATCTTCGAAGTTGCTGGTGGGGAATTGATCCAGGTGGCTCCAGACACCCTCAGGAGATCAAGAGGGGTGTTGATAGGTCAAAATTCAAAGTGGTTGGATGACTCTCAAACTAGGTTCAAACTGAAGTTCTCGTCGCCTTGATTCCAACGGTGCGAACGGATCTCCAATCCGAGCCCATATGGAGAAGTTAGAGCGAGTGAAAGTTTTGGTCAAATTTGGGCAGTGGGCCAGGTTTAAGTGTCCCACAAATTCACTGTCAATTGGCAGGGAATCCAACTCCCAAAAAAGTGTGAAATTATGGCCTCTTTAAATTGCCCAATAACCCTTATTTTGAAAAAATTCAAAAATGTCTAACTACTGTTATAAAAACAACAAAAAAATATAAAAATGGGGGTGGCAGGCCACCACCCCCACCACTCCACCGCATGGATCCATTACATAACAAATATCAAGATATATATGGGTCGACGGGCCATTACCCTCGGAGAACCCCATAGAGCCCAACCGCTATGAAATGTTACAACCACCATAATACATATGTATTAACCGCAAAGTTTGAATGAGGTTAAGGTGGGTTGGGTCGGGGCCGCGTGGAGTGGACCCCGACCACCCAAAAGTTTAAACCACACTATATATACGTTACAACGTGAAATGGGTTGGGTCGGGGCCGTGGGTTGCGGACCCTGCCCACCCAAACAAAGCCATTTGTATACATAACGAGGTGGAGCTAACAAGAATTGAACCTGCCCGACCCACGTGGGCCGACCCAATAAAAATGGAGTCATCGCATTAAAACACGCCAACAACCAACCATTCAAACCAAAAAAACACATTAAAATGTCGCGGTTTAAACTAATGCATGTTATTTTGGAGTGGGCGGGGTTTGAACCTGACCCACCTCCACACCATTTTCGTCCGCACCAACAGACCATGGGTGGAGCTTTGATAGGTATGCCCACCCACTGATATAAGAAATCAAATCCACAGATGCGCCCAGGAAGGGAAGAGAGCGTGGAGTTCAGGAAAAAATATTATTTTTTAATGTAGGTGGAACCACGAGCCATGGAGGCAGCGGAACCATGCCCTAGGGAACCTTGAGGGCATCAAAATATTCCTTGAGGGCCCGAAGTTGCAGGAGTCCATTTTCGACAAAATTTATTTCGATTTTACACCATCGGTGACATGAATCTGATGGTGATGTCTGTTCTAGCAGTAGAGCTCCCCTTTTTTCAGCCAATTTCCATATTGGGGTGCGGTGTCTGATTCTCGAGTGTGGGCAGTTGATTCTATGCACCTAGATGCCACGATTTCGATGGTATAGCTAGATTCGGTAGCTGAGCATCCTCTTCTTCAGCCAGCTTCAGGGGTTGAGGTACATGCAGTGTGATCATGTGCCTCTTTTTGTTGTGAGATGGATTATGATTTCTAGATCCTTGCTTAATGCATGTTGTGGGATCTTGTTTTTGCTTCATGTGAGATTATGTCATGCTGATAGGAGGTCCATTGTGAGTGAGAGTTCCTATAATGGAATGTATCATGGAGAGACAAGCCACTCATGTTGAGGGCACATCCTTGTATGAACATCATCCATGTACAACTTCCCATTTCCAGCACTATATGAAGCGACCTACCCCATTTTGACACCGAGCCTGGAGACGTAGCCCACAATGGGTGAACTCTGTTATCAATGTCTCATGTTTATATGTTGCTGATGGTTGCCTTGTTTCCTCTTTCTTAAGCATGCATATGTGTTCTTTTATGCTATTTTAAAATGAAATTATAACAAAATCACAAAAGTAAAAGATCATGGGTAAATCCGGTAATTGACGAACTTGGATTAGGAATTGGTTCTATCGGTGCAGAACAATTCCTAGCAAAGTTAACAAAGTAAGGGGAAAAAATCCCTTCGTATATTTTTTCCAAGATATCTGAGATTCGATCAAGAGGGTGATCGTAGAGGGTTGATTTGGTAGAGGATTTCCGGGAGGGAAATAAGTTGTTAGAGGGAGAAATTTATCTAGAGGGTTTTTGTCACCAAGAAATCCAGATCCAATCTTCTTTTGAGTGCAACAACGATAGAAGGGAGAAGAGGAATTGTTTCAACTGTTTGAGTAGAGATGGCCACGTATGGATAGAGAGATCAGGATAGGTTAGACGGTGTGTCTAAATTTGTGATTTGGAAAGCCAAAATCCTAACAAGCTTGGAGGAGTATGATATCAAAGACCACAAAGAGAATTTCCTAGCTATGCCAACCGATGCAGATGCTCTGAATAAGTTCAATGAAAATCATGCCCGGCCTAAGCGCTTGATCATGGATGGAGTAAAGGATCACATGGTCCCACACATTGCTGAGAAGAAGACAAAACATGAATTGTGGACATATATGACCACAATGTATCAAGGAAGCTCTGTCCAACGGAATATGCTTCTGGAGAACCAGATGCGGATGTTCTAGATGCACAAGGGAGAGGAGATCGATCCCTTCCTATTCATATTGCAGACTATCTGAGACCAACTGATTGCCATGGGGAAACTCCGGATGACAGACTCATGGTGAGGAATGCCTTGAATGCAGTCACCGATGAGTGGGAGACCTTTGTCAAAAGTATCTTGGTTAGAGAAAAACTCCCAAATTTGGGAGACATGTGGGAAATCATTCGATAGGAGGAGATCCAAAGGGTGAACAAGAGGTCATTCTGCAGTGGGGGAGTCAAGGTAAAGAAGGAGGAGGAAGAAAATGCAGCCCTAATATCTATGGTACAATAGAACAAAGGGAAGAAGAAGAAGGGCCTATCCAACATCCGGTGCTTCAAATGTGGTGAACTTGGAAACTTCACCAGTACTTGTACTAAGAGGAAGGACAAGGAAACTTCAAATTCCAAGGCAAAAACAACGAAAGGGGACAATGGCAGCGAAGATGATGTGGCCATGAGTTCTCATGTGCCTCAAGAGAAGAGCTGGGGCGATATAGATATGTTGAGCATATACAAATGGTGTGAGGCGGGATCCTTGAGGTGCCCAAATATGTGAGCCTTAAGACAGTAGCAGGATGATTGGAGTCAGTGGGTGAAGAATATCACGGAGAAGCAGAGGCAGAGCTAGGATGCTGGAGAGAAGAGCAACACAATGCAGTGGCATTAGCAGTGTGGAAGCAACAACGCAAAGGCTGATTGGACTTCAGCGGCGCATGGGGGAAGTGCTTATGCAATGCATAACAACTGAACAACGCAGAGGCTCTAGAGGGACAACACAAAGCAACAATAGAGGGTGCTTCAGTGATGAGATGCAACTAGACTAACTTGTCTATCAGTTGTTGGGTGATTGTCCTTTAGTTGCTTACTTCTGAGCATCTGAGTTGCAGTGCATCAGTTAGCAGTGGAAATGCTATAGGTAACACGATGCAACAATTTGAGAGGGAGCTGTAGTACAAATGTTGCAATGTCAGTGGCAGTGACATGGGCAGTAGTGCAGAAAGCAGCAACGCAGTAGATGGAGAGCAACAGGCCAAGCATCAGCACCGCAAGGAATGATGCCGGAGATCAGGGTGATGCTTCAGTGGTGAAGTATTGCTAGAGCACACTCCTCGTTAAGAGGGAGTGTTGATATTCTGGGTAGCATCAGATGTGCTCTAGCTCCGAAACTTTATGGAGAGGCTAGAACACATGATATCTCCAAGGGCTAGAAATCGTTTGGAGAAATTCCACCTGGTGTAAAAGGTATTCAAATAATTAATTTTTTTAATGGGGATCCTAAATATAACTTAGGGAAATTGAAAAATTAAAGTGAATTAATTTACACATGTGGTGAGAATGTTCTAAGTGATGTGGATTGAGCTTTCTCTAATCTTAGCCGTTGATTAGTGATTAGATCATGACCGTTGATTTCTGAACGAGAAAAGTATTAAAGGAATGTTTGGGGTCAGTTGGAGAACATACAAAGTCTAAGAGATCGAATTCTCCTGACAGAGCAGTGCTCAGATGAAGATCAGATTTGAGTGATTCAGAGAAGCAATGAGGGGCAGATGCAGTGATTGGACAGAGGAACAAGAATACAAAGTAGAGCAAGGGAAACAAAGACGCATAGGAGGCAACATATCCATGAAATAGTGTGACAAAGAATCTAGAGAAGGTGACGCAGGACCACGTAGAGCTCACGTAGGGGCGGCGCAGAGCCTCCGAGGGACAGTCCAAAATTAGCTAGAGATCGGGGTTTCTAAGCAGGCAAGGCTGAAAATCGATTCCAGGAGGAGCTGATCAACACAGAGGAAGGGTGACATAGTCCTTCAGCCAGGGCCACGCAGGCTTATGCAGTGATAGCGTAGAGATTGCGCAGAGCTAGTTGGGGTTTCACCAGTCACTGATCTCGATCAGCCGTGACTTGCAGAGTGAGGTAACACTCAAATTTATCTCTATTGGGTGAGCTGAATTATGGAACCCTAGATGTACTCCGAACTACTACTTAATAATAAAAACCTTCAAAACTGTTTCACCGGTTTTCCCGCATTGGATTTTTTCGGGGACATTTGTCCGAAAAATCATGTGTGTCGTTTGCCTTATGTGCGCTATGTTTCAGTAAATGATCTGTATTTGTGTAGGCTACTAGTTGTGTTTATTTCAATATTTTCTAAATATAACTTGTATAATTAAATCACAAGTAGGAGAAGTAAATCAAGATGCTGCAGTAGGGTTTTTGTAATTTTGTATTCAGAAATTTTCACAAAGCACACCTCAATGTCACCCTAATGCATGAAGATGATGACTCCTATAGGTTCTGGAGTATAAAAATCAGATTAACAGAAAATGTATATATTTATTATTGATAAAAGATGAGATTATTACAATGGGGAATGACCAAGGCTTTAAATACAACCTTATGGTGTCCCTTGGTGAAGGGGCATGATCTTTGATCATGCCCTTTTGCTTAAATAAACCTAAGACAATTACATTTAATAATAATTAATAAGTTGTACATAACATTGCCTCTCTCTCAAAAGATGTTTTGTCCTCAAAGCATACGTAACGATGGATGTTGTTGACAAAATTCTTTGGTTCCCCAAGAGGCGGGCTCTTGCTTTTTGAGATGACCCCACATTTTAAAAGATCTTGAATTATCTTCTCAATTTTAGTCTTTTGGTGATGCAGATAGCGATATGGCTTGATGTTGACAGGGTCTGATACTGCTTTGAATTCTATTGTATCTTCAATTTCCCTATTAGGATGCATTTTCATGGGCAGGTCTTGGAATACTTTTTCGTGTTTCTGAATTATCCCTTGTACTTCTGGTGACCCTTCATTGATCATTTTTGGAGATAACATTTCTAATTGATGAAATTGTGCTATATAGGCTGGCATTCCTTTTCGAATCATTTTCATCATCTGGGATGACGATATGATTTGATTTTCTGGTGCTTGGAATCCATATAACTTGTCCTTCTGCCCTTCCCACTTAAACCTTATAAACTGCGTTTGATGGTTGGCAGAATAAGTACCTAAAGTTTGTAGCCATTGAATTCCTAAGACCACATCTACTCCTCTTAATGGTACGGTGTAGAATGGAGATTCTAGTTTAAAGTCTTGAATCTGCAATTTGACGTTATGGCATTTCCCTACCTTCTCAATATTCTTACCATCGGCCACCATTACCTTCATATTGGGCATGGGAAACGTAAAGATGTTGAGTCTTTTGGCCATGGTTGAATCTAAAAAATTGTGGGTGCTGCCGGTGTCAAGGAGAACCATTATGTTGTTCTTCTTAATATTTCCTTTTAGTTTTAGTGTCTGAGGTTGTGATATACCTATCATAACTGATAATGACACCTGTGGAATGCTTTCATCATCTAGTTCTGGAGAGCACTCTGGGGTGTCTACATATGATTCATCATTGTTAGAGTCATTAGTTGCTTCATTGTTATACAGATTCTTTGTCTCTTTTCCTTTAACACACCTATGCTTAGGGTCCCACTTTTCGCCGCAACATTTACACTTGCCCTCACTCATCCTTTTTATTTCCATGTTAGATTTTTCTCCTTCACGAAGATGGGGTGGGACATATTTTGTGTTATCTATATTTTCAGATTGAGGAAATCTTCATCTCGAATATACTCTTTCCGGCTTTGACCAAAATAACTTTTCGAATTTATTTTCAGCAGCTTTTTCTTTTTGTCTTGCTAGTTCTATCGTCCTAATGTTGTGAAGCTCGAGCTCTACTTTTATATGTGTTTTAAGTCCCGAAATGAAAGACTGGACTAGACGAGATTCTGACAATCCAGGTACTCGTGTCGCTAAGGTCTCCCATTCTCGAGTGTACTCATCCACATCTCCTTTTTGGCGCAATTTGATGAATGTTGAGAAGAACTCTTCTTCCTTGATACCTTGGAATCTTTTAAAGAACGCATCCTTAAATTTCCTCCAACTAATAGAAAGCGTCGTCTTTTTCCACCACATATAACAATTATATGCTTCTCCTTCCATTTTCATGGAAGCGTGCTTAATTTTTTCGTCATCACTGTCAATGTCGTAAATCTCAAAATATTCTTCGGCTTTATTAAGCCATGCAACATTGCCTTTTTCGTTACCATCGAACTTAGGTAGCTCGATTTTTGCTCTTCGTTGATATGCTGCTAACGATGGAACGAAAAAAGGATTTTGATTGTTGAATGCATTCCAGAGCTACTTATTTTTAAAATTCGCATTACTATCTTCTTGATGGCGTGGGGATGATGTTTTGTGAGAGTCAATTTTTTCATGATGATCATCTGAATTCCCTGAATCGGCTAAATTTTTCTATTGATTATGTCCACTATTCAGGATTATTTGTTCTTGCGTATTTATCTTGTCGCAAATGGCGTTTAGCTTCTACATTGCTTTGTTATGATTGTCTATAGACTCGCTATGGTTTTTCCAAATTTGTCTTTCTATCCGATTTGTCGTGTCTTGAAGTTTTTTGATGTCGTTAGAATGTCCCTTAACCTTATCCTCAAGATCGCTTAATCTTTTAGTGAATTCATCAGGATTATTGATCTTACGCTCAAGATCGATCAACCTTTTGTTGAAATCGACCATCGACATTGATGAAGACATCGAACGTGTATGAGGTGGTGTATATTTATCTGCCAATTATTTATTTATTTATTTATTTTTTAATAATAATAATTTTTTATTTTTATTTTTATTTTTATATAATTATATAATTTAATTAATTATATAATTAACAATTAAATAATTTAATTATAGGGTTAATTAAAAATATAATTTAATTAACACTATATAATGTATTAATGTGAGACAGTGGGAACATGAAAAAGCACTTGTAACTATTCGAGCTCGACAGAATCGACTAGACGTGGTCAACGAATGACAGGGGGGAAAAATACATACGCAGTTGGGTGTGTGAGTTTGTGGATGGACGTCGCGTCGATGTGGACAATGAAAAATTGACAGAACAACGGACAGGGGTCAAATAGAACAGTGAATGTGCGACAGGAGGTGGTGGCACGACAGGGGTTGTTTAGCAGAGATGGTCAGTGGTGAGGATTTGGATGCCACGGATTTCACGTAGGAATGATGGAGTAGATCAGTGGAGACAAATGTGGTCGGGAGGTGAGGAGTGGACAATGCATGGGGCAGCGGAGTGACAATGTTGACGGAAGGAGTTGGAGTGGTCGACTGGTGGGTTGATGGTGCACGGGGGCAAAGTGGTACAGTCACACGATGGTAGCGGTGGTAGCAGTGGAAGCGGGATCGTGGAGGTACAGGAAGATACGACAGATAGGTGGTGGTATGGGAGCACGACGACACAATGGCAGTGTGGTGGAACAACGAAGGAAGAAGGGGGACGAGAAGGTCGGGAGTGGAGTTGGGGAATGCGAAAGATTGGATAGGAGATGAACGCAGAAAGTTAAGGACAAAGATTGGTGATGTTGGGTGTATGGGTCAACAATTGTCGGATTTGCAACTTCGTTGTTGTGTGGCGGCAGGGAATGTGGTGTTTCTTCCAAGCGATAAGATCGCTGCTCTGATACCAATGGAGTATAAAACAGATTAATAGAAAATGTATATATTTATTATTGATAAAAGATGAGATTATTACAATGGGGAACGACCAAGGATTTAAATATAGCCTTATGGTGTTCCTTGGTGAAGGGGCATGATCTTTGATCATGCCCTTTTGCTTAAATAAACCTAAGAAAACCTAAGACAATTACATTTAATAATAATTAATAAGTTGTACATAACAAGTTCAAGGCAACAACATGAAGGTGTGATCAGTCTCCAAAGGCAAATCTTGATGCTCTGGATGGAAGTTAATTTATAGGAAAGGGATGGTAGTTTAGGATTTACCATAATGGAATTGAGATCCACATATGATGGGAGGATGAGCTCAAGGGATAAGAGGTGAAGTCTCCAAGGTAGGATCATATGGGACTCAAGCTTCTTATCCATGGTAAATCTTTAAAACTACCCCTGGAAGCTTCTGGAAGAGGAAGCTTCAGAAACATTTTTAATTTTCCTAGATTCCTAGAATCAACGCACCTACAAAAGGGAGAAACCATATCTAATCAAAGTTGAACGCAAGTGTCTAAAGAGACAAGGTGCGTTGTGGCTAAAAACATTGATTGTAAGTAGTAAATTCCAGAAACTCAGACATTTTGGAAAGGTTATTCTTAGGGATTTCTTTAGGGATGATGACAACATTTTCACGAATGTTGATTAATCTAGTTTGTGGGCCTAGTGACCAGATGTGAAAAAATGGCCTATAACAGATTCCCCCCTAAAGCGAAAATTTAGAAGCAACAGTTGATGACTGAAGTGCTTTACCTTGTGACAAGTCTGGATCAAGAAAAACTAGTTGAGATCATCATCCATTATAATACATTTTCATCATGACATCTTCGCTGAGGGAGGCATACCCATCCTAACGTAGAAGCTAACATTACATGTACACTGATCAAGAAGTCATGTCCACTAATGATAACGTGTGGACCCATGTTTGGATGATAGTCTATATACTTTGTAATCTTGTATTAATCCTGAAATCGCAACCCGAATGGATGGAACTAGATCTGGGGTCTTCTATCTCATTCACATGGTTGTCCAATGTACGAGTTCAACCGTGCAAATAAATGAGCTGGAGTCTAAAATGGTAGATACGATCTGATTACCTGCCAATGATGTAAGCCATTAACAGACGCGAGAGAGATCATCAACAATGTTAATGGCTCTCAAGGTACTTTAGTACAATATGCATGGTGTGGATAAATGAGTTGAAGTTGAACACCACACAGAATCTCCCAGTCAAAGGAAAATGATGAAGACCTGTCATCAAGAGCGAGGAAAATTACCATTGATTTATGCAAGCTCAAAGGTAATAAATGGAGTTTCTAAGTCAACTTCCTGGATAATGAGTTGATGTTGACAAGAAGCGACCCATCACAGGAGGGCCTTGATGTATCGCCTATGAACAACACGAAATGGGTATCAATATTTGAGACAAAATGATGCCAATGTGGTACTGGTTGAGGAATGAAAAACATGAATGTAGGCTCAAGATTATTGTGGCAGACATAAACTGAAGGACTTCTCTTGAACATATTGGAGACACTTTATGGAATTGGCAGTATTGACCCTGTTACCCACCACTTTGTGGGTGATATCCCTAGGAGAAAATTTTTCTCCATGATGGTCCTCAGCCAATATCCAGTAGCCTCTTGCAACCACCAACTAGCTAATTGTGCCATTTATTTTCCACTTGAGCCAACCACGTGATCCCTCACCCATCTGTCATGATGGTATGTTTGAAGGTGGGACTCCAAAACCTAAAGGTATGCCTTGTCATTTGGTAATTGAGTATTTTAGTTTACTTTTCATAGAAAATCTTGGACATATATTAATGGGAGGATTCAATGGAAAGAGTGGGATAGGTCGGTGCTCTTTTCCCCTAGACCTCTTTTGGATTTTATCTTTGGACCCTAATCCTATGGGATCTCTTTTAATGACCTTTGAGATTTAGGGATGGTACTACATGAGAAACCTTGATTTTGGTTGCATGGTCCTGCCCCCTCATCCACATATATCACTCTCGTTCCGCTCATTATAACCCCATTCATCAATCCTACCACCTGGGTACACATTCCTCCAATGGGTCCACAAAGGGTAGGCCTCCCCCTCCACTTTGCCCATACCCTAGGTCAGGCCTAGAATGATGCCCAGAGGTTGATGCATAATTGGCCACATTCAATAGGAAAATGTACCACAAATTTAAAATATGGTTGGGACAAACACATTTAACACGTGGGAAAAAGCCAATACATTAGTTGGCCATCACCCTGGTTCCTATAGGCCCTATATGAGCCTTCTTTATCATTCGGGAACCCATGATTGTCCAAAACCTTGGTGGGTAATGAACTGCCCCACCTTAAATGGGGTATCCACTACTATACTTTGCACATCATGTTCTCATTACTTGAGCCCCGAGCAGTTAACCAAAGAGAAATCATAAAAGGAAAAAGGCCTATGAAGAAGGGTGGAAAAATAAAGGCCAAGGTAACTCATGTACTACGATTGCTCTCTCCTATAGATTATTTACCCAAGCATGGGATTCCCTTTATTAGCTACCCTTGTACGTTAGCATGTGACCTAGGATTTCCCCTTCATCCCCTACTTCGTTCCATCACTTTATCACATGTCGCCGTGATTCGAATGATGTACCAAGGACATACCGCCCCCTTTAGAAGTAGAAACCACATAATAAGGTGCATGGTTAACCCCCTTTCAAGCTTGGATACATTAGCACATGCTAAAGTCCACTATGGAAGGGCATGCCATTATGAAGTGCCCACCTGATTTCTATGGTTTGAAAAATCCTTTACTTGATTTCTCTAATGAATTTGTGTACTATAAGGCAAGGGGACACATTGGATCTTATGCAGGATTGCAGATGGTCTCCATATTGGGTTTGGTATCCACATACAGGGTGCTAACCCCATAGAGCTATATTGGCACATGTAGGGTGTGTATAGAGAGCCATGGGCCTCCAGAGAAGCAGAAAAAATTCCATGTATCCCTAGAGTTATTCAGATATTGCTTGTTTTTCACCGATTGGATGAGGAAGATGCACTTGGTTCACCATGCCCAATCGACTACACAGTTGCACCATACACTTGGAAGATGATCTAGGATCTATATGAATATGTGACATCACTTTAACCATCATGCTATCCCTTGCAGATGGGCTACATGCATCTTTTATTTGTTTGGAAACCCATGAGGACACTTGTGCGCCCCCACATCCATTTAGGAGCACCACATGTTTATTATTTGGACAACAAGGGGCCAACCCATTGTCCACTATGTTTTGGAGTGTTATTCTACATTATGACACTCATGGAATTCATAAGGCCCCATATAAGGCCTAGCGACATGTATTATTGATAATTCGAGCTCTTGAGAGCTTACTCATTTGATTTTGAGCTAGTTTGGTGGGATTGTCACCAAAAGATTGTTATTTTGTAAATTATTTTATTTTAGGGACTCAATTAGCCCTCATTAGGAAAATATAATTCATTTGGAAATGTATAAATACAAGTGAGGTGATTTCATTTCATCATCATCACTTGGATTGGATCATATCTTCTTGTGGCATTTTCACTATCTTTTGAGGATGAGATTTTTGGGATGAATGGATGAATTTCAATGTTTAGATAATATTATTTGCCTTGGAGATTCTATGATTGGAATATCTTGGTGATTTGATATATTCTTCTTACATGTGAGTAATGTTTTAATGATATTCTTGTTATTTATCTTGCTACATTCATGATGCTGTGAGTTTCGCTATTATAGGGTTAATTTGATTCTTTTCTTGAAACGAAATTGCAGAAATTGCATCTCTAAATAGTGTTGTATCATGTATGGGCCATGTTTGGATGAATGAATGTTACTAGAGACTTCCTCACTGAATTTGTCTCGACAAGTCACCAAATATTGCTAAACGAAGTATAAATTACCTTGAAGTTGCTTCCATTAAGCCCTAGAACCTAGTGAAGTTGCTTTTTGGGCCTCCTTGACAAGTGGAAATAAATCTGAACCTCGAATCTTCCATGTCTCCATATCTACCAAAGGAAAAAGCACTCGTCATCCTCTAGTGATCAATTTAAAGTACATATTTCTCTTCACCTTCCTTGTTTTCTAGGCATTAGGGGAATTTTGAGGTCTAAAATGGGCCTCCTAAGGAAATAATAAAATAATAGCTAAACCACTAAAATAATATTTATGAATTTGCAATTCAATTTTTGCACCACAATTCATGTAATCATAGTTAAATTCAATTCAAAAGTTGTACCAAAATAAAACTAATAAAAAAATTGTATTGATGTGACTATAAATAAGAACGAGATTTTCAAGAAAAAGTCATTATCATTGAACAACTAATGCATTTGTCCTTTGTGCTTAAATAACTTAAAATAAAATATAAATATAAATTTATAAATTCTTAATTATATTATATGCTATTAATTAAAATTTATATTATTTAATTTGTACAATAACATGTAATTAATATACTATATAAATATAATACAATATAATATAATAAATGTATAGGGATGTGCATTGTTTCTTTCAATAAATATGAAATGACAATAATATATTTTTATTCAAAAAGTGTGAAACGAAATTTATTATGAGTAATTTACTTTGAATTTAAAATTACTTAGAGCACTACCATGGTTAACCATGAGTTTTTATCCACCATAGAGAATGTGACAAGTAAGTACCTTTAACTCAAGCAATGGCACCTCAACCATTAGGGATGATGTCATCCCCTAAAATGTGATTGTTTCTCATAAAGTGAATTTTTATTTTACATTTTCCTTAGGAGGCCTATTTTAGACCTCAAAATTCCCCTAATGTCTAGCCCCATTAGGTCCCCTAGGGAATCAATTTTATTGCAAACCACCCATCAAAAAAATTAGATCTCTTGGATCCTACTACGCTGGTGTGTCTCCTAGGTTCACTCCAATTTTGAAGAAATTCCGATGGTGGGATTCTGAGATATATCAAGCCCTAGCCTAGAGATTGAATCTTTCCCTTGGTCCCCTTAGGCTAGAAACCTCACTGGAATCATTGCATAACCTTTCATTGAAAATTCCTTCCTTGATCCCCTTCTCCTCCCTGGTTAGGTCAAGCACATTGTTGGTTTCTCAACCCCATTCCCTTAACCTAATCTTGAGTCCACTTGGTCCCGTGTGGTCCCACGACTTATTGAAGACAATTTCACAAAGACCACTTGGAAGCTAGGTCTCCACGATGATTTTAGGAGTCAAGTCTTCTTGAAAAGTCATATACTCAAACCCTAGCTCTTATAATTCCCTTAAGCCCTTCCTAGAGATCCTTTCATTTTGTTTTCAAAACAAGCATGCCACATGTATGAGCCTCTCGTGTGAATAGGCTTCTAGGATCACCTCTCATCTTATCATTGATCCATTCATTTTTGTGATTCTTATTATAATGGGTCTCCTGCCATTGGTGAAAGTATGTAAAGAGTAGGGAGCCTTAATTTAGGTGATAATGGGCTATTGATTCATTATTTCCCTTGACCTAGTAGTATCCCTTCAAGGATCCCATTTTAGGACCCTTGCTAGTTTGAGTGGTAACATACCCAAAACTAAATGCAGATCCTTTGATATGGTGTGATGAACCAAAAATACAAGAAAATTTCCCAACCCAACAATCACAGAGATGAAATTAAAGAGTGTTATGTTCAATAGCGACTCACTGCCATTAATAGGTGGAATTACCCTATTTTCCCAATTTCCTAACCATCTCTGGTCAGTACCTCTTTATTTTTGACAAGCTTAAGGAGGATAACATATGCTCGATTTGTAAGTTCATCCTTCAGATGAATCCCTCTGAGTATTTTTAACAAACCCCGAGAAGGAGTGGTTCGGTCTCGTCATGTTTGACAATTACATTGTTGTTTGATGCTTTTACGACTCCATCAAAGGTGTACCTCATCTTCTTTTTCATGTTTTTAGAGTTTTAAAAATAGGCGAAAAAGAAAACTCCAAAGGTTCCTGTTCGGAAATAGCCTCTTGAGTCCAAAAAGGTAGAAAATGATACTGAGGAGAATATCTTAGCCATGTTCGACTAAGGTATTCCTTTTTCGTAAATACTCTATCTCAGTACAAAAAATGGTTAAACCTATACTTAGTAGACATATTTTCATTTACTTTAATGAGTTCGAAAAGACAAGTGCTCAAAAATATTTTCATGTTTGGGGAGTCTGAAAAGAGATGAAAGAGGAATCCAAGGGGGTTCCTTTTTCATGAGCTTACAAAGCTAGAAAAAGTGATAAAAGTATGCTATTTTGTCAAAATGATATGTTTTGACTTAGATGTCATGAAATTCGTTAAATAGTTGTTAACTTGCTCAAATCATCACCAAAATATTAAAATATTTGATACATGGTAAAATTCAGTGAAATTTAGGTAAAAGAATTAAAATATTAATAAATAATAAAAAATGACCATAAATAGGTAAAAAACAATTTCATTTTTACCATTTACCATTTTATCTCTTGGTGAGTGAGCTCCGAGTACATTTCCCCCCCGATCTTCAACACTTGATTGCGACCAATCCGGTGGATCATTTTCGATGCCATCACTTCTAGGTAGGAGATCTTACCTTCCTCTTTATTTTTATGGTTCCAATTTTTTATTTCATGCATATTTTTTCAAGTTTTGGGTGACTTATGGATTTGATTTTGCGCCCTAGCTCCACCACACCCCTATAGTGTCAAAATATGCGCTAGGTAGCAAAATTTGAACTATGGAGAGCGCTACAACGCACTATCTGTAGCACCCTCCTCCCACATATACCCAAGTAACCATCCAACCGGGGTAAACATGTGACGAAGAGTTACAATGATATGATTCAACTCTCTATGTGTTAGTTAAGGAAGTGGAATCGACAAAACACAACAATACAGACCTTTTGCACATGCTACAGGACACCTAGGAGCCATTCCAACCTTCCAGGAGGCTAGCCCTTGAATCAAACTGAAATTTTCATGCATCAATCAAAGTGAAATGGAAACCTCCATTCACTTGCACAACATGGGAGTGCATGTGACTGGGGACTTTTCCTAGTAGTTCTGAGCCTACGACTTCAATTTATGTGCCACTTTTTCACGCATAGGGCTTAAGTATTTGCCTAGAACACCATGAAAATTTCATGAATTAAATATAACATTGGAATAATGATACAAATGCAATTATTTTAAAAATGACTTCAATGGACCCTACTAGCCATGAAATGAATTTGTCAAACATGTCACAAACATGTAATGTACATGTTTAAACAACAAATATGAGCATATGGGTCTCATAATTATCTGAAAATAGATAAGAATCATTGTTGCCTTATCAAATTAACTGCATTATCATCCATTTGTTCATAGATACATTGTTCATTCATTTACAAGTCAAAACATGATGAAAGGCATACATCATCACTGTCACATAATACATTCATAACCAACATATAAACAACAAAAATGGAAAGCATAGAACAACCATATAAGACACATAATGACAATAATATTTACCCATCAATACAAGAGGAAAATATTTTTTATTTCCATAAGAAAATGCAACCCAGTCTAGGACTTCCATGTACCACCCGACCATATTCCCATTGAGAATTTAGTAGGCGGTGTTTAATTCAATTCTCTTACTAGATAATTGCTTGTGTTATACTTGTTAAGATCCTTTTACTTATATCTTATATTTGTTCTCTTATTATGTCTTTCATCAAGTCAATTATCAAAACACAAGAGACAAAGTTTAGGCTCTTCAAGCCAGGGCCAAAACCTCTCCCTCTTGGAGAGGAAAACCCGAAATTAATTCTCCTTATAGAGTTTCAATTGATGAGTACCATAACCATGACACAGACCCTTGACACTAGTATGCCTCCAAGACCTTTTCACTTCTCTTTGTAGGCTCCTTATGCTGACTTCCTTTTCTACACCGTATTGCACTAACACTAGGGAAACTCGGTCCATATGTTAGCAACCATTGCTTATGTGATTCTCTTTGATTCTTCTATAGTCCGAGCTCAGCCTCTAGCAAATTATTCCTTGGTATTCTTATTATACCCAAGATACCCTAGACTGAGATCCCTTGCATACCTTGCAAGGATTCTTATCCTTGCTTCCTTGACTTCCTACAATGCACTAGATCACAGTCCCGAAGAGACCTGTAGACTACCTCAGATGTGTGAGGTAGATAGTAACCCAAAACAAAGATGTATGGCTCTTAATTTCTTCTCTGGATGGTCACCTTTATGTGGTATATTTATCGCAGTGCAATCCACACTTTATTACAGTCTTCAACCCAAAACATGATACCTTATTTCTGCACTTGTTCTTCCTTTATCCTTTGCTGAAGTGTGATCCTTCTTCGTTGAGTTATCTCCTACTTATGCATCTAGAAACACACCTCTCCTTGCACTTGCAATCTTAGAACATATCCAAACTCATGGTTACCAAATGAGGCCATAGTGCTGTCGATTTATAGGGATTGTTTCCCTCTTTCTACATCGACGTGATCTCTTGATCTTCGACTGACTTGATAAGGGGTATAATCATCATATTTGAGTCGAATTCTTTGAACATATTCTAGAGAATTTAGACAATGTCTTGGAGCATACAAATTACATCAATATTTTTCCTTCACAAGTGTAATACTTCTTCATATTCATGACTCTTAATTATATATATTTATGACAAGATGAAAAACCCCTAAAGACATCAAGAAGAAGTCTTTGACCTATAATAAAAACTCGTTGCTCATGAAACCCATGAAGCAAGTATTTACAAAATACATTTTATTATCTTTATCTTCTTCATTACATAAATTCATAATTACAAGTCTTTATGAATACTGGACCTAGTTGTGGATTTCCAACAATTCCAAGCATGAATGTGGGATCTCATAAAACACATCAATCAAAACCAAACTAGAGCTTCTAGGGGCTAAACCACCTCAACCGTCAACTAATTATTCCACCTCTCGGTCAAACATCACTAACCATCACCAGATTAGTATCTACCCATGTTGTCCAGGGCTCTAGAGCATTTGTTCCAACCAAGGCTCCAAGACTAGTAACTCAACCCACAACTGCTACCGGGCTCCAGAGCGTTTGTCAAACCAAGGCTCTAAGACTAGTAATTAAACCCACCAAGGGCTCTAGAGAATTTTTCAAACCAAGGCTCCAAGACTAGTAACTCAACCCACCAAGGGCTCCAGAGCATTTGTGAACCAATGCTCCAAGACTAGTAACTCAACCCAAGGTGTTATAGGGCTCTAGAGCGTTTGTCCAATGAAGGCTCTAGGAACTAGTAGCTCAACCCAAAACTAAAGGAACATGAGAATGAAACAGGAAACAAAAGCAAAGGAACCCACAAGACCATCACTATCCAGGAAATGGCAAGGCTAGGAAAAACCACTGTTAATCCAGGAAATCCTCCATGTCGATGATAGATCATGACCAAGAAACAACATGCATATTGTATAAATTATCCAAAGGGATTCAATATGATCTTTTAATGTAGTAAAACAAAATACTGAATCCTTCTACAGATTGCGGAAACCAATTTCGATCGCACAATCACATAACAATAAAGAGAAAGAATTTCAATCTCACAACACAAATTTGTATTTGGGGAAAGAAATTGCTAAAAATCCCGTTATCTGTATATTGCATAAAGTCAAGATCATGAAAGAATACAATGTTATTTCCCTCACTGAGAAACCTCTGCACTCTACTGATTGTCTCAATATGATCTAGTAAAAATCAGTTCAATACTTAACCAATTCTCAACCTCTATCTGACTAGCCTTGCTTACGCATTCCTAGAGGAATTGTTTCCCTATTAATAAGGAAATTCTAAATTAATTATTTCAAAATAACTTCAAGGATTCCTGATGGCCTCATGCATGACTTGTATAATTTTCTAATTATAAAACTGATAGTTATCTTCCCTTTAACCTCAATCTCAACCGGGCCTTCCTTAGAACAGACACATAACAATTTTTATAGCGAATTATCAATTAAATAATCGATCACTACTTGTGAATTAAATAAAATTTAATTCACTGGACCTATCACTAGCTCATCTCTTAGTTAGAACTAGTTAAACTAATTTTAACTCAATTAATTGAGTTAAGTAATTACAACTCACATATAACTTTAACAAGACCCCTTAAAATATAGGAAGAACTATACATGCCTCCTCTTTGACCTCCAACTCGAATTATCTTGAGCTAACTAAGTCTTCCCGACTCAGTTAACACTTATAATCTGTAATGAGAAGAAATTAAAATTTCTCTTCCAATTTAATTAAGGGAAAATTAAATCAGAAGCCCCCTTGGGTGCCATTTTCAATATTTCTTGTTGCCAATTTCAACACTCCCTCTCAACAAGAAAGGAATTCAACTCTATCCCAATCAAGTAGATTTGGAATGTTCTGCATGCAACAATTCTCTCTAGTTTTGTTGCTCTTGCAACTTCTGAAACTGAAAAAGAATCAAAACTAAATTAGTATGATGCATTTGTTATCATAGTCTCTGACTGCTACTAGTTACTGCACTGTCAACTGAAAACTCTGCGCTGCTACCGACTCTTTAATGTGCCATTTTCACTGCTGCGAAATATTATCTGTGCTCCAGTATCTGACATTTTTCTCTCTGATATCTGACTGCATCAATCCTACTGATCCATACTACTACTATGTACTGCGGGCCCCTCATAGATAGGTACTAATTGATGAGACAAGTGATCTCAATGGACCCTGCCCAAATTTATTCTCTTGGGATTATGTCTTGACATCTCCCCACCTCTCACCATGAGGTATGGATTCATGTGATCCCTATGCCCACATGGCTAGAAATTCCCCCTACTGGAGGTCTCTGCTTAAAGGGATGCCTCCACTCTTTCTCCTCTGTGTTGGTCCAATTGTGGCTGCTCCACAACCTTTTGAGACTGCTTCTGAGGTTGCTTGTTGAGAGGTAATTTATGCTCCCTCTCAACCACCAAGTCTCTAACCTTTTCTTTTCTCCTCAAAGATTTGCATGCATCTAGTACCTCAAGTGCATATAGGTTATTGACTCATACACTGATCTGTTTCAATTTTCGATGCGTCTAAGGAAAACATTTCATTTTCTAAATATCACATCATAACCACGGTCTTCCAATACCGCTGCGAAAACAAGATTATTATTTTTTCCTGGAACAAAAAATACATCTATGAGTCTAAGAGGGGAGACAATCTCCCATTGAAAGGTAATTGTACCTATTCCAGTTGCGCTATACCTCCCGTCATCTCCAAAAACTACATTCTACTGGAGGTCCTTCTCCTCCAAGTCACTGAATAGATGTCTATTCCACGTCATATGGAACAACACTGTTGTTGAGATACCACATGCATCCCATTACAGTGTTGGCCATGCATGTTGTTAGCGCAAGGAGTCACTCCTTGAATGCAAAAGGGGTAAGCCTTACACATCACAGTTCATTTCAAATTTAAAGGTTTTGAGTGGTGGGATGGATTCTCAAAGAGTTTGAAATGGTTTTTTATTCTTTAAGAATTTCATGCATTTGGCAAGCTATGGCAAGTATAAATTTTATGGGTAAATTGGTAGTATAGGGAGAAGATTGTAACAAATGAAAGGATATATATAGCTGGTACATCAGTCACACAACTACAATAGTGGCTCTTTACACAAACTATGTTTTATGTAAAGTAAACACCATTCAGAAAGTAGAGTACATGCATAAAGTATTTCATAAATATTTCATGAAACCTTCACTAAAATGTTCTACAAAACTTTTATATGATTTGCAGGAAACTAAATAGCAGATAATTCACTATTAAATCCTCTAACAGTTTCTTACTCATACCTTACTAGCTATTGTAACTCATAAATCAGAAGAAATAAATCAAGAGAGAAACACACCATACATTAGATAGTCCTTGAATCATAAAATACTCCAGCACGAAGTGCAAAAATGAGTTTTCTTTATTATATTAAGTCTTCAGGTAGACCAACATCCAACCTTGAAATGGTATTTACAAATGGTATATATAGAAAGAGAGGCACCAACTCCATCTCCCCTAAAAAGAAGGAACCATTATTCCTAACATTACATAGGTGTTATAGGACATTATAGCTATATCCCATCGAAATATAAATGAAAGGACAAATGTAGATGAGAGAAGAGAAGAGAATTTGGACTGAACTGCTGAGTATGCTGACAAGCTGCCCCTTCTTCCGTTGATTTGTCTCCTCATGAATTTGGTTGTTTAATAACCATGTGTCTTCATTAAATATGACCTTCAAAAACCTCATAACGACCTATCAAACATCACTTGTTATATCCATATCATTATGAGTCCTTATATTTCCTGAACTTGCTCAAAAACATTGCTGACATATGTCAAAAATCATTTAAAACAGGCGCTACCGGAAATGCTGATAAAAACCTGTAACTGCGCAAAAATTGTAATGCTACTAGAAATTCCGGTAGTGCTCTGTTTCTTTTTCAAAAATGCATGACAAACACTTGAAAAAACTGTGTAGACTTATACACTTCGAAATTTGAATTGTTGTTCAAAATTACACTTGATAAGAAAAAATGTGTTTTATTAGGAAACCTTTTTACCTTTCTTCCATATGAGCTGCAGCTTTAGCAAGCTTGTCCAAGTCTGATTTTCTGTCAACAATTGATTTTGATCTTGTGGTCCTTGTGGCTGTTTCTTTGATAGAGGTCTTTTCCCCCTTTGACCCCTTTTGAATTTTTCTTCTTTTTGAGGGTTCTGTTTGCTAATCTAAAGAGGCTTTGGTTTTGTCTTTATTCGTTGACTCATTAGTTTGTATCCCTTGAGATTTAATTTCTACATCTATGACCTCTGTCAACAAACTTGGATTATGTAGGGCTTTAGACTTGAGCCTAAACTTGTTGTTGTCTCTGGTGTGTCTTTTTCTGGTACCAGCAACAGGTTTGGCTCCTCCTTCTTTCTCTTGCTGCTGATTTCATACCTTGCATCCTTTAAGAGTTCTTCATCAGACTTAGTGGGCTGATATTCTTTTTGAATTTTCTGTTGAATGTCTGCTTCCAGAATTTATTGTAGCACCTATGCTTTATATTTTTCTACATTTTCAAGCCTTCCTCTTCGAGCTCTAGTATAAACATTAGGAAAAGGAGAAATGGGAGGCACCATTTTCATGGATTTAGGTTTATTGATTGATGAGCTCTCTCCTTTCTCCAACTTCCTCTCAACCTTGGCTTTTGGAGTCTTTTCTTTTCTGTCTTTAGTGTTCTTATGGATATTCTCCTTCTTAGCCTTTCTGTTTTTTATTTTTGCAGGCTGAGGATGTTGTTGTGAAGTTGAATATGGTTGAGCTACAACATGTGGTATAGGTGCAAGTTGGTCTGCCCCGTAAAACAAAAAATGGTCCCATGATTGAGTTATTTTCCTTAGTTCTTATTCAACCAACACTTTAATGAGAGCTTGATGATACAAGATGTATTTTGATGCAGTTGTGTGTGTTTGAATCTTGGCTGACATCTTTGTCAAGCTCTTCAGCAGAAATAATGGAAAATTGAGGGTCTTCATACCTGCAACATGAAACATAAATCTCATATGATAAAGAAAACCCACAATATACCTCCTCTCACAGGTGGTAAATTTTGATGAGCTTGACAACCTCAACCTATTCATTTTTGAGGTAACTGTTGGGAATTCATTTGGCCCAGTTGGGATCTTTGTGTCCATATTGAAGGAAACTGTTGAGGTCTCCTCTAGTGATGACTTGGCCTTTAAACCACTTTTCTCCTTCTTGTGGAAGGTTGAAAGCTTCAACAATTGAATTTGATGATACATATAATCTAAGACCATAAATGGTTGCTTACTATTCATTGAAAGAGTGTGAAAACTCTTGAGCTACTCATAAGTGAGAGCTTCCCAATATTGAACGCAGTGGATACCACCCTTCTTGAACAAACAACCTCCTCACATTCGAATTAACATACACTAGGTCAACTCCTTGTGGCTCAATTTGTTTTAGCTTTCCTCCTTTCTTAGCAATATTCAATAATAAATGGATTTTGTTTGCTGAAATGTAATAGGTGCCAAAGCTAGAGGATCTCACCTAACAGGTGTTGATGTGTCTTCTATGATATCTTGTCTGAAATCAAAGACTCCTTTCTCAAGCTGCTCACTGGAAAATATTGTTCACCAACAGTTAAACTCAAAATTTATAGTCTTCCTTCCTTCTCGGTGGCTTAAAACAACTACATTGGTTCACCCTCCCATGAAAGAGATTTTTAATTATGGTAAGTATCTTGGACTGTAGCATGCACCTTGTGATAGTAATTATGATCTTCAGTTGGCTGCGTAGCTTTAGATGGTATGTAGCAAGTGGCTGAAAATGAGCGGATCTGTAACTGGTAGTCACCTCCACTGTATCTTGATTATTGGCCTAAATCTCTAGCAGCGTCTATGCATGATTAACCAAACGGTCATCACATTAAGACTGCGGATCCACGATCTATTCCAACAAAAATCATGTACTTTGACATGAGTATGAACTAACTCAGCTGCAGACAGGACGAGACAACGATAAAATTCTCTTGACTGCGGATTGACACCTAACGTTCACCACGTATAACCACAACTCTAACTTAACATTATTGGCCGTAAATCTTACCTATCGCGTGACCTAATTCATGATAAAAGATTTAAAACGTATTTTTATTACAAGAACACGTGGCTTGACACAAAGCGAATGCACTTTTATTTATTTTATTTTAAAACATGGGAAGTTACCGGAATTTATGGTAGCATAGGATTAAAGAAAAATAGACTCAAAACATAATTAAATAGACTATCCGAAAAAGGCTAAAACATGCACTACCAGAAATTTCGGTAGTGTTAATTTTTTTTTTGAAATTTACTAAGTCTAATCCTAAAAAAAACAAAAATTTAAAATATTCTCATGACTTAGCAAAGAACTGTGCTAACACATGCAATGAGAGTAAAATCAAGCTCTAATTGTGAAGATAAAGCTTCACCTGTTGCTGCAATTTCAAGCTCCTTCTCGCTTTCCTTTTGTGGACATTTCGTGGCATAGTGTCTGTACTCATGACCGTGAAAACACTTGATCTTGGAAAATTCTCTCTTTCCCTCTTCTCCTTGGGACTTCTTTCCCTTAGTTTTATTTCCTTTTCTGACTAATGCAAAATATTCTTCTTTGTCATTGCAAAAGGTCTCGTCTCTGGTGCTTTTCCTTATCTCTTCTTGTCCCAAGTCAGACCACAATCACTCCCACTCTGGTAGCTTCTCCCTCCCATTCACTGAGTCCTGGTAGTTATGCCAACTCTTGGGAAGGCTCACCAAATCATCCTCAGCTACTGTCACACCAACACTTCCAAGTTCATATCGTCATTGAGTGAAATCATCAAGTATTTTGGTATCGTCTCGCCCTCCTCCATATTGATCTTTCTGAGCTTCTCTTTCAGTTCCAGCTTCTCCTGGATGCTGCTATTATAAAATAGATCTATTAAGACCTTCCACATAGCGTATGTAGTTTCCTTTCCATGGAGGTTCGAGACAATATGATCTCAAAATCCTTCTAACAAGATCCTTCTCGCCTTTGATACCTTCTTCTTCCATGCATCAAGAAGTTGAGCATATGTCGCTTCGGGCTGGGGAATATCACTGTCAATGAATTCCTTCAATTTGTTTTCCTCTAGCACTTCCTCCATCCTATCCTTCCATGCTATGTAATTCAAATTTCCCTCAAGGGAATATTTGAGTCACAAGCCATTGAAAGACATCTTGTTCTACTCTTGGGTCCTGAAGAATAGATTTGCAAATTTGATGTACCTGTTCAAAACAAACTTTGGTTCTTCTCTTCTATTGTGATTTTTGCTCTGATACCAGGTAGAAATTATCCAAAGGGATTCAATCTGATCTTGTAATGTACTAAAACAAAATACTGAATCCTTATACAAATTGCAGGAACCAATTTCGATCGCACAATCACATAACAAGTAAGAGAAATAATTTCAATCTCACAACACAAAGATATATCTGGGGAAATCAACTGCTGAAAACCCAACTATCTATATTTTTCATAAAGTCAAGACCATGAAACACTACAATGATATTTCCCTAACTAATAAAAGCCTGCATTCTACTGACTGTCTCACTCTGATCTAGGCAAAATCGGTTCAATACTTAACCAATTCTTAGCGTCTCTCTGACTAGCCTTTCTTACGAATTCTTGGAGGAATCGTGTCCCTATTAATAAGGAAATTCCCAATTAATGATTATGAAATACCTTTAAGGCTTCCTGATGACCTCATGCATGACCTGTACAATTTTCTATTTATACAACTGATGGTTATCTTCCCTTTAACCTAAATATCAACTGGGCCTTCCTTAGAAATGACATGCAACAACTATTTATGGAGAATTATAAGTTAACTGATTGATCACTACTTGTGAATTAAATCAAATTTAATTCACTGTACCTATCACTAGCACATCTCTCAGTTAGAACTAGTTAAACTGATTTTAACTCAATTAATTGAGTTAACTAATTAAAACTCACAAATAACCGTAGCTGGACCCCCTAAAATCGAGGAAGAACTCTGCATGCCTCTTCTTTGACCTCCAACTCGAATTATCTAAGATAACTAAGTCTTCCTGACTCATTTAACACTTACAATATGTTATGAGATGAAATTGAAATTTCTCTTCCAATTTAATTAAGGGAAAATTAAATTAGACGCCCCCTTGGGTGCCATTTTCAATATTTCTTGTTTCCAATTTCAACACATATGCCATGCATGCCAAATATAGATAGGATAGCATACATGTAAATCGGTACCTGCAAGCAAATTGTAGCTTTTGATTTCGATGTTCTTTTGCGCTTTCCTACTCTTCTTTTGCCTTCTTGCTCCAAAACTCGAAGTATGCCACACTCTCCAAGAGTGCACCAAGAAACTTAGTGTCCAAGAGTATGAGAGAGAGAGAGAGAGAGAGAATAGAATGAGAGCTCCAAAACTGAACATACAAAATTCTGTGAACTCATCCTCAAAATCCTTTTTATTAATGAGGCCTCTAATTTATTCAATTTTCCATTATTTTCCTTCATTTTCATCCTCACATGCAACCTGTGACCTTTCACTTGCCTTTTCTCCTATTTTCCATTATTTTCATAAATAAAGTCCAATAAATGCCACTTTTCCTTTCAAAAGCCTTTGTCATTTCCTTTTCCAATTTCCATAGCCATAATAAACCATATGAACACCCACACTAGGATGTTTTTCCAAACATTAAGCTTGGAATACGTGTCCCATGACCATGGTTTTTATTTTTCCTTTATTAACTTTTATTACATGGAGTTTTCACCAAGGCTATTACATCGTCTCCCTTTGGTAGGGTGCGCTGGGTGCATTTCAAAAAAATGTTTTGCTCTTTTCACTCAAATTTATCTCATTTTTTTGCATGGGATTCACTCTAATGATTTCTCTTGTCATGTTTCAGGTATCCATCGGAACAAAATGGATCTGATATGGCGAGAAAGAGAACATGAATAAAAATACAAGGGTGTTGCTTATGATCCAACCACCATCCAAGAATGGAGAAAATATGGGTTTCTGAATTTTTTTGGCTTCCTGGGATGAGGAAACAAATGGAGTTATTGGAATATCCTTTTTGGGAATGGGATGTTCAAGCACAAGCCCTCCATCTTGGAGCACATATGCTTAGCATACAGGTGGAATACATTTAATTCTTTATAGGTTTATCAAGGAGAGGGGCTTCTATCTCACTATCTGGTTTGAGAAGGGGTGGAGAGACTGTCAAGGACTATATCGTTTCACATTGTAGACCTCGATCCCAACCAACAAAGGATGGGAAAATAAAGATTAAGGATGTGTTCAATTTCCCTCTTAGGACAACCTTGTTCAACATTAATAGATTGGATGGAAATGCTACCTTGAATTTGGCTAACATGCCCCAAATGCAATATGGTTTAGAGTGCATAGAGCTGACAATATTCAACTAGAATAAGGGTGTATTAGCAAACATGAAGGAACAACTCACCAAGGTGAGATATGGGTGATTGAAAAAATTGGGTATGGTTATATTTTTATCTCATTTTCCTTGGAGTGGATTCCATTACTCTGTCCACAACATATCTCGCTCGAGATTCCGGATCCAAGAACTCCACGGACGAGGTGATGGGTGGATCTCACGTCCATACATGCAGGTCCATCTTCCATGGGTTTCACACTAGTCTTCGTCTGATTGCTATGCATGCAACTCATTGTGATCGAAGACTATCCATATGTCAGGATGGATTTTCGCGAAGACCCAGAGCCCTTGCTTCCTGATGGAGAGCGATAGGGCGCCATAGGTTAAAAAAAAACATTTTGAATATTTTTTAAATTTTGGGTTTTAATTTTTTATGTATCCGAGATTAAATATCAATTTTTACATGTAGACGTTGGACCCGATTGACCAGTGGGTTCATCCATCTTTAGTGTGCCAAATACGTACAAAAGGCACATGTTGGAGTACAGGTTGTTGTAGGGGGACAAGAGGTGCTGTAGGATCTCAATGTAGCTAATACTCTTAAGAGGTCGAGCAACACATGGAGGGATTGACCCAGGGCATAGTTGAGAATAGGGTCGATCAGATCCCTATGAGATTGCAACATCCTACTATTGGTGTGCCTGCTGGCCACATGATTTGGCTATTGTGCAAGATGGATCACACAATTTTTTGTTATCATGAGCATCATCAGGATTAGTCTACTAGGAGGATATATAGACACATTTTGCCTACATGTATTATTTGATATGACAGGTCGTGTGACCATATCTGTCTCGGGCACAAGTTTTTGTAAAACCAAACTTTGATATATATGCAACTATATACCTATCGACGTTTCTTTTGCGTTCTATTATCTTGTTCAATATATGTGATGTGAATTGAATTGAATTTACATATGTCGCAAATTTCTGTTTAAAACATGGTTTGTCAATGCATCTGTCAATGTATTTAAACTTCTAGGAATGCGTTGATATTGGATATAATCAAAATGTCTTTCCAGAAGACGAACCCTTAAAAACATATGAAGCATAGTTGGACTTCTAACTGAATAGACGTTAGTCAAGTGTTGTACCAGAAATTGAGTAAAGTCTGATAACTATCTGGAGGATACCATGAGAAATAACATCAAATAACAACTCAATCACTGCTCTATACTCAGTGATTTTATGGGTAGAGCGACCGATATAAATCCCTTGTAAAATAACTAACTCACCACTTGGAGCATATATATCCCATGTTGCAGAGGAAAGGATTTGAGTACTATGACTACCACGATCAACATAAAAAACACATGGTTGAAGGGATGCCAACATCTGCAAACCAAATTTAAACAAGATTAACAAAGACTGCATGAAACTACGAAGGCAAAACACTGCAAACACACTCAACACACCTATATACAGTATGTACATAGTGAACTATGCCAAAAATACTTAAGCATATTATTTTTTCAGGTATATTCCATTTCTAGGTTGTGCCAATGGAACTCCATTAAAATCAATAATCTCATGGGTCCCTTTAGCAAGAACATGTTTAAAAATGTATGGGCCTAGCCACATTGGATTGAACTTCCCAGATCCTAACTTATCAGACTCTTGGTCATACAACATGACAAGGTCACCTTTCGAGAAGGCACGAGGCTTAAAATTTTTATTGTACTGCGCCTTAATGCATTTCTTATGGGATTCATTGGCCACCGTGACATTGAGTCGAGTTTCCTCTAATTGTGTTATATGTAAGAAAAAATATTATTCTGTGGAAGTGGTAGGGAGGAGTTCGAAAACGAGTTTCAAATATGGAATTTCACACTCGATAGGAAGGATAACTTCCACACCATACACCAATTGAAATGGCATGAATCCGGTAGTAGTATGAACAAAGGTTTGATATTCCCACAAGATTGCATAAAGGATAAGATGGCAATCCGATTTGTTGATCCCTATCATGCATTGAAGCATCATTTGCAATAATTTTTTGATAGCCTCAACTTTACCATTCACATGTGGGTAGTAGTGAGTTGAGCTTTCATGGTGAAGGCCCTGTTGGAAATACTGAGAGGGGGGTGAATCAATATTTATTTTCAATTGTTAATTTTACCAGTTAGATCACCTATATTTAGAACACAAAATGAACAATAAAAATAAATGCTTTTATTAATTTCTTCTTTACAATAAATCAAGTACAATATATGTAGGGCTCCAACCCTAGATGAAGACACCAATATTCAAACTCCCAGGCTCCAACCTGTATTTTACAAGCATCGAATTGGACTTCCAAGGCTCCAACCTGTATTTGCCAAGCACCGACTTGGACTTCCAAGGCTCCAACTTTTTCAATTCTGAGGCACCAACCTCAAGGGCTCCAACCCTATATATGGTACAGGCTCCAACCTGGTCTCTTGAGGACTCCTATCCTCTAGGGATCCAACCCTATCTTGCAAGGCACCAACCTTATCAATTCTGAGGCACCAACCTGTATTTTCCAGGCACCGACTTGGACTTCCAAGGCTCCAACCTTGTCAATTATGAGGCACCAACCTCCTGCTTCAATTTGTCAAGATATATTTGGTTATACTTCACGACTCCCAATGTCTTCTTCAACTAGCCTTGTCAATCTTCACTTATTCTTCATTGTATTCTCCACATTACGTCATTAATGACAACCATTTCTTCTTAGAAGGTGTCACCACTGCTCTTCATCGTACCCAAACACTTTCTTCAAGGTCACCTCATGATGATATTAGCAATGCATCATGATCTCCAATAATATTTCCAAGACCTTCAAGGTGTCTTTCAACAAGCAACCCAAGTTCTGCACCTGTTTTAAACCTCTTCTTCAATAATTCTCCAAGGGTGTCTTTCAACAATGCTCAAAGGTTTCCTTTTTTACCTGCATAAATTTTTTTTAAGACTCCAAGATACTTCTTCCAAGATATTCACTATATTAACCAAGCGATGGCTTCAATGATGCTCCAAGGTATCCTTTATAAATCCTTAAATCAATACAAGTGGCCACTCTGAGGTTGTGTTCAAGAGTATCCCCAAGGCAATTTCAAATCTACACAAGACTGTCAAGAGATGTTAATTCCAAGCTTAATTAGGACTATCCAGGCCTCTTACAAGTGCTACCAAGCTACCACAAATAGGCTTCCACCAGCAGACTACCCAAGCTCTTTAACTAGTCAATACACTGAGTATTTCACAAGCTTGTCTGAGCACTTCCAAGAATGCATTGTTCTGTGGATCAATAAGCTACAGGTTTGAACACTTATATGCTTACAGTTGTATATCACAGCTAGTATGATCACAGGTATCCACAGTAATATGTATATCACAGCTAGTATGGTCACAAGTCTTGCAATAAGCTACAGGTCTCCACAATAGTATGATCACTCCACAATTGTATCTATTTTCGAGTTCTCCACCTATAGTGTTATGAATATAATTCATAATGAATATAATAAATATAATTATTAATATTCAAATAGGGATTATGTAAGTAGTAATTAAGTTAGTGAAAGGGCATGTCTAAAAGACATGCCCATTCATGAAAGGTCACTTGCGTAGGTATATAAGCAGGGCCTCATTGTAACATTTTAGCATCATGTCTTATACATTTTATATATAATATATTATTATTACAATACCTCTTGTGTATTTTACGATTAAGTCAACAAGCCTACAACTTTGTTGCTCCATTTGGTATTAGAGCAGTCGATCTTCTGGCCGCTCATCGTTGCACAGAGCTACGCTCCTTGATCCAAGTCTTTGACCATAAAAATCGTCAACCCTGTTTCCGTCGTGACTGAAGCATTCGCTACAAATTTTTGAGTTTCTCCATTGCTGAGTTTGTCAGAGGCCTTTGGCCATAATAAAAAATTGAAAAAAAAGGAAGAAATATATATATATATATATATATATATATATATATATATATATATAATAATAATAATAAATAAAAGAGAGAAGGAAAGTTAACATAAAGGGGGAAATAAATTAAAAGGAAAAAAAAAAGATTTAAAAGAAAATGGTATTAAAATAAAATAAAATAAATAAAATTAGTAATGAGAAATTAAAAAAAAACATGGATTTAGAACAGTGTACAAGTGAAGTCTACAAGATAAGGTATTCTACATGATAAAGGTACAAGTGAAGACAACAAATACAAGATGAAGAAATTATTATCCATAAAACTTTGAGGACAAAGCTCTGAAGGAAGGGCCAATTCATAATAAATAAATTAATAAAAGATGATATATTTAAATTGTGATGAAAGAAAATGAAGAAAGTTGTGCATGATTGAACAGAAGACACGTGTCAACTATAAGCTTTGAGGACAAAGCTTTTGAAGGAAGGGGCAATGTTATGAATATAATTCATAACGAATATAATAAATATAATTATTAATAGTCAAATAGGGATTATGTAAGTAGTCATTAAGTTAGTGAAAGGGCATGTCTAAAAGACATGCCCATTCATGAAAGGCCACCTGCGTAGGTATATAACCAGGGCCTCATTGTAACATTTTAACATCATCTATTATACATTTTATATATAATATATTATTATTACAATACCTCTTGTGTATTTTACGATTAAGTCAACAAGCCCACAACTTTATTGCTCCATATAGAAGAGACACTCCAAAAATCCGAGATGTGAGTTCCTTCTGATGGTGAAAATGGCTTGGACTGAAGGTCTATCCTCTTAACCCAAAGTTCAGTGACAAAAAAAAAGCTCTTTTACCAAGGTCAGATGGTATTTGTGGTGGTGTCTGAGCCACAAATTTTTTGTGACAGGTCTGAGGGTGATCACACAGGTATGCTGTTACAGACCTGAGATATAGTGGCACAATTTCAAATAGCTTCTGTGGTAAAGTCCGAATTCTGGGCACAAAACAGGTCTGAAAATAAGTTTTGTTTGCCACAGAGTGCTCCCACAACAATGTTGTCCACAGATCTGAGTCACAGCAAACTGTGCTACTGATCCGAGCTCAAGTTCACTGTATGACTGTCCTTAATCTGAGCTAGAAAAAATATAAAAAAATTTAGCCCATGACAATTTTTAATCTCTGATCTTCTCGGCCTTTATATCTCTGTTTTTCCTATGGTATATCACTGTAATTAATCACCGAAATTTCAGAGATAAAAATCCAAAATTTTGATTATGAAATGAGGAGTCTTCCCACATATTTATAGTGGTTTGTCCATCCAAAAAGACGTGACTGTTGGGAGAAGGGCCGACATGAATAGGCTAGCATAGGTCGGCTTGATAAAAAATATATTTTTCTAAACTTAAAAATTCATTATCTCATCAACCACCAGGAGTTTTGGGGAAAGTAAGGGCTCTTTAGAAAGGGGAAATTATACTCTACAAGATGGTATAGGATACAATTTGAAATGATGCCTCTAAGGTGGTAAAAACAATTTTTCTTTGTGACTGTCCTTTATTTTCTGTGTAGAAAGTGAATAGGACAGCATGGCTTCTCCTTTGTTTGTCTTCTGCATTGTTTGGCTTATCAGTTATAGGATCATAGTGTCATAATGTAGGAAATCCATGTCATCATGATAGTATCCAGCATCCATATCGTCATGAAGGTATAGCATTATGTATTCAATAATAGTGCAGTAATATGTCATAGTGCAACATCATTAGGAAAGTTTCGAGGTAGTCTTCCAGCCATCAAATGAGATCTTCCACATCATCATCTAGTCTTCCAACCTTCATCAAGTGTATGAATTCATCAAATATCATAAGTGTATGACATCATCATATGTCATCATCAAGTATCATCCAAGTGTATGACATCATCATATGACATCATTGGTTAAGATTGAGATCATCAAGTGCATGCAACATTAGATCAAGTACTTAGGACTTCCTTCATTAGTGGTTTGACTTCTTCGTGACTTGAAATCTTCATTGATAGTATCCTAGTCAACCAAGGGTCATGGAATCATCATCCAGAACCAGGCATCTCAATAATATTGACATCTTAGTCATTGCCACATTGCCATCAATGACAACCTTGATTAACAATCTCCCCCTTTGTCATTGATGGAAATATTCTTGCCCTTCTAATTTCTCTCCCCCTTTGACATCAATGGAAAACGGGGTGCCCAAATACTCCCCTTATCAAGTTGCTTCTTTTCTTCATGAATTGTAGTCCTTCATAGGTATGTTACTCCCCCTGCCATGGTGCTATTTCTTCTGGCAATATGGTCCATGATAGATGTGTTTGTATTTCTTCATGTGATGTACCATCTCCCCTTGTCTGCACAAATTCCTTTAGCTCATGAAGGACTGCTCACCTTGTGTGATCAAGTAGAAGGAATCATCATAATATCATGTTTTTCTTCAATGGAGTTACTTCCGAGAGATTATTTATCAAGATTGTCCATGTGTAACTCATCAAGGATTTCATAGGGCCCACTCACTAATCAGTTTCTGCAAGAATACTCAAGAATCAAAAACTCCCCTAACTGTATGCATGGTCTCTTTTTGGCAGGGTTTCACCATCAAATTCTTGGAATATCAAGGATGAATTCATCTAGTCAACAACATGTGTTGTTCGCTAGAGTGTTCAAGAGACTTCTGGGTTCAACTTGTTTCCTTCTCCATACTTGTGTAGCTTCACATGTTTCGGCCTTGAGAAGATTGATGTCTTATTTTAGTTTCAAGATTTCTTCATCCTTTTCGTCTAGTTGACCTATCATGGTGTTTCTCTCCTTTTCTGCTTCATTAACTTGTCCTTCTATGAATGCCAAAGTTTCCATCACCTTCTCAGCTCCTTGCATTTATTTCCTTGCTTCTTCTAGTTGAGATCTAAGAGAGGAGACCTCTTCCTTGTATTGACCAATCTCTTCTTCAAGATTGTTCAAGCTCTTAAGTCTTTGTTCAAGGTGGCTTGAGAAAGTTTCTTCCCTTTTATTTGCCTTATCCATTTGATTAGTCATAGATATGACTTCTTCATGATGCTTTCTTTTATTTTGATGAAATTCCTCTTTAATTTTGGCGAGCTCCTCATCTCTTTATTGTATATGAAGCTTGACAAAATCAACTTCCTTCCTTGTCTTGCACTCGTTACCATCTTGCGCTTTCTTCTTAAGTTCCTCATTTTCATTTTTCAAACTGTTAATCTCTTACATGGATGCCATAAGTTTATTCAAGAGATCTTCTTCAAAGTCTTCTTTGTTCTCTTCATCTTCTAGGTTTTCTTTAGCCTTGTTGTCATCTCTCTTATCTTCAGCTTCCTTGACGAATTCTGGACTTCTTTCTTGTTTTCGATCATCTTCTTGACTCGAGATCATTGTCAACGCTCCTTTTGATTGAAGATCATGAAGTTTTTCCCATATGACTTTTGCTGACGAAAATTTTTCAAAATTGGCCTTCACACAATTTGGTAAACCATTCAAAATTGCCTTCATTGCTCTTGTATTGTACTCCTTGGATTCTTCGTTCATCGTGTCATTAGTAATCACTTATTTCCAAAATTCAATTCCTTGAGTCTTCAAGAAATTACTCATTCTTGCCACCCATATATCAAAATTTCCATTGAACAATGGAGCCTTCGCAAATTGATTTACTTCAATTTCAATGTTTGAGGAAGACACATCTTTAGGAGGATTGGAGACTTTCTTCCTTGGCTTTGCCATTTGTGTTCTAATGATCAACCATCAAGCTGTTAGGCTTTGAGTGAAGGTACTGATTCTGATGCCAATTGTTGGAAATACTGAGAGGGGGGTGAATCAATATTTCTTTTCAATTGTTAATTTTACCAGTTAGATCACCTATATCTAGAACAAAAAATGAACAATAAGAATAAATGCTTTTCTTAATTTCTTCTTTACAATAAATCAAGTACAATATATGTAGGGCGCCAACCCTAGATGAAGACACCAATCTTCAATCTCCCAGGCTCCAACCTGTATTTTCCAAGCATCGACTTGGACTTCCAAGGCTCCAACCTTGTCAATTCTGAGGCATCAACCTCAAGGGCTCCAACCCTATATCTGGTACAGGTTCCAACCCGGTCTCTTGAGGACTCCTATCCTCTAGGGCTCCAACCCTATCTTCCAAGGCACCAACCTTATCAATTATGAGGCACCAACCTGTATTTACCAAGCACCGACTTGGACTTCCAAGGCTCCAACCTTGTCAATTATGAGGCACCACCCTCCTGCTTCAATTCGTCAAGATATATTTGGTTATACTTCACGGCTCCCAATGTCTTCTTCAACTAGCCCTGTCAATCTTCACTTAGTCTTCATTATAGTCTCCACATTACGTCATCAATGACAACCTTTTCTTATTAGAAGGTGTCACCACTCCTCTTCATCGTACCCAAACACTTTCTCCAAGGTCACCTCATGATGATATTAGTAATGCATCATGGTCTCCAATAATACTTCCAAGACCTTCAAGGTGTCTTTCAACAAGCAACCCAAGTTCTACACCTGTTTTAAGCCTCTTCTTCAAGAATTCCCCAAGGGTGTCTTTCAACAATGCTCAAAGGTTTCCTTTTTGACCTGCATAACAATTCTTTAAGACTCCAAGATACTTCTTCCAAGCTCTTCACTATATTAACCAAGCGATGGCTTCAATGATGCTCCAAGGTCTCCTCTATAAATCCTTAAATCAGTACAGAAGGCCACTCTGAGGTTGTATTCAAGAGTATCCCGAAGGCAACTTCAAATCCACACAAGACTGTCAAGAGATGTTAATTCCAATCTTGACTAGGACTATCCGGGCCTCTTACAAGTGCGTCCAAGCTACCACATATAGGCTTCCACCGGCAGAATACCCAAGCTCTTTATCTAGTCAATACACTGAGTATTTCACAAGCTTGTCTGAGCACTTCCAAGAATGCACTGTTCTGTAGATCAATAAGCTACATGTCTGAACACTTATATGATCACAGTTGTATATCACAGCTAGTATGATCACAGGGCTCCATAGTAATATGTATATCACAGCTAGTATGGTAACAAGTCTTGCAATAAGCTACAGGTCTCCACAGTAGTATGATCACTTCATAGTTGTATCTATTTCTGAGTTCTCCACATATAGAATAGGCACTCCAAAAATCCGAGATGTGAGTTTCTTGTGATGGTGAAAATGGCTTGGACTGAAGGTCTGTCCCCTTAACCCGAAGTTCTATGACAAAACAAAAGCTCTTTTGCCAAGGTCAGATGGTCTGTATGGTGGTGTTCGAGCCACAAATTTTTGTGACAGGTATGAGGGTGATCACACAGGTATGCTGTTACAGACCCGAGATACAGTGGCACAATTTCAAATAGGTTCTATGTTTAAGTCTGAATTCTGGGCACCAAACAGGTCTGAAACTAAGTTTTGTTTTCCACATAGTGCTCCCACAACAATGTTGTCTACAGATCCGAGTCACAGCAAAATGTGCTACTGATCCGAGCTCAAGTTCACTGTATGACTGTCCTTAATCTGAGCTAGAAAGAATATAAAAAAAATTAGCCCATGACAATTTTTAATCTCTGATCTTCTCGGCCTTTCTATCTCTGTTTTTCCTGCGGTATATCACTGTAATTAATCACCGAAATTTCAGAGATAAAAATCCAAAATTTTGATTCTGAAATGAAGATTCTGCCCACATATATATAGTGGTTTTTCGATTTTAAAAGATGTGTCTGTTGGGAGAAGGGCTGACATGAATAGGCTAGCATAGGTCGGCTTGATAAAAAATATATTTTTCTAAACTTAAAAATTCATTATCTCATCAACCACTGGGAGTTTGGGGGCAAGTAAGGGCTCGTTAGAAAGGGGAAAATATACTCAACAAGATGGTATAGGATCCAATTTGGAATAATGCCTCTAAGGTGGTAAAAACAATTTTTCTTTGTGACTGTCATTTATTTTTTTGTGCAGAAAGTGAATAGGACAACATGGCTTCTCCTTTGTTTGTCTTCTGCATTGTTTGGCTCATCAATTATAGGATCATAGTGTCATCATGTAGGACATCCATGTCATCATGATAGTATCCAACATCCATATCATCATGAAGGTATAGCATTATGTATTCAATAATAGTGCAGTAATATGTCATAGTGCAACATCATTAGGAAAGTTTCGAGGTAGTCTTCCAGCCATCAAATGAGATCTTCCACATCATCATCTAGTCTTCCAACCTTCATCAAGTGTATGACTTCATCAAGTATCATAAGTGTATGACATCATCAAGTATCATCCAAGTGTATGACATCATTGGTTAAGATTTAGATCATCAAGTGCATGCAACATTAGATCAAGTACTTAGGACTTCCTTCATTAGTCGTTTGACTTCTTCGTGACTTGACATCTTCATTGATAGTATCCTAGTCAACCAAGGGTCATGGAATCATCATCCGAAACCAGGAATCTCAATAATATTGACATCTTGGTCATTTCCACATTGCCATCAATGACAACCTTGATTAACAGGCCCAACCTGGCAGTGAACTTATTATCAAAATCTAGATTAGGGGCAAAAAATTGCAAAAATTCAAAGTGCTTAAAACCGCACCAAACTAGAATGACCAGATCCAGCCCATCGCTAGGAATCCGACGCAATTCATTTCACTCAAAATAGAGTTCGTATGAGGAAGTTAGAGCCCACTGACCGCCGTTCAGAACAGACATATTTTCAAAAAAAAAGGGTCAAAGGAGTCAACAGAAGTCAACCATGGTCAAAGGACCTCCGAGCCAATGACACTGTGACAAGTGTCATTATAGTATTCGTCGGTCAAGGTTTGAAGGTGATTTCTTTTTTTTTTATGATTTGGTTCCTAAGGTTGAATTCAATTTTTTTTTATATGAGGGAAAACCCAACCAGAGGCTGACACGTGATGCAGCCGAGGGCCGCCACGTGTCCCCTCTGGGACCCTCTCCAACTCCAAGGTTCGAATTTAATTATGCCTAAGGTCCGAATTTCATATCCTAAGATGGGATTTCATATCCTATGGTCGAACTTAATTATATGGTGGCATATTTATTTAACCATAGTCCGAACCATAGTTGAAACATTATTCCAAGGTTGAATATATTACATGAAATTATGGGCGCGCATTTTATTACTAACCTAAGGTTTGGGTTGTATATCATATGGTGGCTTATACATTTTACAAAGTTCCAATTCAATAGACATATTCCAAAGTCCAATGGTATAATGCGCAAAGTCCAAAGTCCGTGGAGCAAAGCTTATGTGTGGGGGTCAGTGTCGGGGTTGAACCCACAACCTACCACTCACCATCTAGTCGCCTTACCACCACACTACCGCCTTGGATCTTAACCTACTATGGTTTCGAATTATACTTAATGTTGACAGATTCTCTGACGGCAGGAATGGAGGGAGCCAACCCCCTCCCATGAGACCAAGTCCTATAACCATGGCACAGAGCGGATTTTATGCGCGGATTATTTTTTTAGCATGGTTTAATCAACCGTTTACCCACATTTAAACCTTGCTTAAGTGCGTTAATACAAGTTTGTTTTAAAACTGAGCTTATGTGTGTTATTTTGTCTGATCCCATTTAAACCATCCTTAATTATGGATTAGAAGTAATTAAACTCACAGTTTAAACTAGTGGAGTTTTAGAGGAACCACCAAATTCGGCGGATTATCCATATTTGGCGCCCTTAACTAGAGTTTCTCTAGTTTTAGGGGCAGATTACTAGGTAAAATTGAATGAGGCCTATCTAGAGAAATTTTTGATCAATTTTGGCTCAGGAACAGTCATTCTTAGTATATTGGCATGCTATGAATCCATTGGTACAGGTTACAGAGGCAGAGGAGCAATTCTAAAGGTGTTTTTATAGAGGATCTAGATCATCTGAAGACCAATTGAGGCTCAAGAAGAGTCATTATTAGATGATTTTGATGCTCTCAACATAATGGAACAATTTGTAGAGGTGTTGGAGCACTTTTGAAAGCTTTTTTTCTACTTTGAAGATTAAACAAGCCTAGGGCCACCAGGATGGGAGGTCAAGCCTAGATCAACTAGAAACCAATTTCAGAGATTGAATAGTCATTTTTGAGGTATTTAGGTCTTCTGAAGCCAATGGAGTAGGTTGTAAAGCAAGTGGAGCACTGCAGGTGAATGTAACCAGACATTTGAATCTTAATCCAAAGAGGGCCTAACTAGTTGAAGCAAGTCCATGGAGATGTAGCCCGAGAGGGGTGAACTCCATTATCATCCATTGTGTAATGTGATTGTTGTGTGTTATTTATCTGCATTTTATTTGTTGTATATGAGTTTTTAACATCTAATTAACTCATAATTTTATCATCAAAAACACATAAAACTTGACACATAAACCCCTTCACAATTGGTTAACTTGAGATGATCCTAAAAACATTTTTATTTAACTGATGAGGGAGATAGCACAACAAAACCAGTTTTCCCATATTCAGATCATCTCAGACATCATGTGATTATGGAAATTTTTCCCATGGTATTTAACTATATCCTGTGGTACACCAAACCTTGCAATGACATGATTAAAGAAAAATAAAGAAGTTGTTTAATAGGTGTTATTATATGTAGGCATCACCTCGACCCACTTAGTAAAATAATATGCTGCCACAATTATGTAACCATGCCCCTTGTTCGAGTGAGGGTTACATGTCATAAAGTCAATGCCCCATTTCGCGAATGGTCCAACAATGATAACATGGTGTAAAGGAGCTAGTGGCTCACGAATTTTATGATCATATATATGGTAGGCATGACACTTTTGGATCGCGATGATGCAATCACGAAACATAGTAGGCAAAATATATCCAACAAGAAATATCTTCTTATAGTGGCATAACCAAACATATGTCCACCACATGCCCCAACATGGCATTCATTTAGAGCTTTTTTGACCTCCTCATGTGTGAGGCACTTCCAAAAATCATATCGATACCATAATGATAAATGATGTCGTCAATTATAGTATAGCTTTTAGCTTGATATCAGATACATCACTGGTTAGAGCGAGAGATATCGCGCTGAAAAGTCTGGGTATGGAAATATATGATGATGTCTCCATACCATGGGTATGATGAAACTATCAGGAAAAATGACTCGTTTGGAATAGAATCGTCATATGTCGTTTTAGCTTCGGTAGTGGGAAGGTCGCAGATAAGTTCGAAAAAGACTAATTATTTCTTCAAATTGGATTTGATGAACTCCAAATTGAATTCTTGAAGGATGAAAATCCATTTGGAGTACTTTTCCCCCCCAAAATTTTTGGGACAAGATGTATGTCATATGGTTGCAATTAGAAACAACCATAGTCTTGCGAAGTAAGATATAGTGGTGAAACCTTTGGACAACTTGGAAAATTACCAAATATAGCTTTTCAACGTGAGTATATTTGATCTCGATATCATTCAAGTTTCGACTCAAAGAATAACTAGGATTTTAATTCCCTAGATCGTCCTCTTGGACCAACACCATAGTGATGGTAATAACTACATCAGTGAGGTACAAGAATTTTGTTGGAATCACAATTACCGTTAGACCAAAACCCATAGGCATTAGTATTCGCTACAATCGCTAGAGTTAGGATCCACAAGAGGCGGTTAGTGCATGTCGCGAAACACACAGGGAGCGTTGAACCCAATGTCCAAAAATCTCCCCCCCAACGCGAGCCGGGTGAGTTTCGAACTCGAGACCTTTCGCTCTGATACCACTTGTTGGAATTACGATTTCCATTAGACCAAAACCCATAGGCATTAGTCTCCGCTACAATCGCCAGAGTTAGGATCCATGAGAGGCGGTTAGTCCATGTCACGAAACACACAGGGAGTGTTGAACCCAATGTCCAACAAATTTATCTCATTGGTAATCCAAGGGATACAACAATGATTCTCGAACCAAAACATATTTCAAGGCATCAAACATCTTTTGGGAAGTGTCGTCCCAATAGAAGGGAACCCCTTTCTTTAACAAGCAAGTAAATACTTTGGTCAATTCAATGTAATTGGGAACAAATATCTGTAGACATTTAGCCTTCCATTGGAGTCGTTGAAGTTGAACAAGATCAGAAGGCGCAGGAATATCTAGCATCACCTGGACTTTCAATGGGTCAATACAAATTCCTTGTTTTGATAAAACGAAGCTGAGAAGTCGACTAGATTTCACACAAAACACACATGCGGATTGAGCCTGATGTTATAATGTCGACATCATAAAAATATATCCTTGAGATTCATGGGATGATACACATAATGTTTCGAGTGGGTAGGTAGGTCATCCAAATATGGTTGCACGATGTGCTTAGCATCATGGAAGGCATAATTCATTTCCCTCTAAAAGGTTGCCCCAACATTCTTCAATCCAAAAAGGAATTTTCGATATGAAAATGTGCCCTATGGAAAAATAAACACATTTTTATGCTGGTATGACGGGAGAATGTTGATTTTATTGTACCCGAAAAATCCATCCATAAACAAAAATATTTCACTGCCAGCACAATCATCAACAATATAGTCAATAAACGGGGTAGGATAATTTTCCTTAGGATAAGCACGATTAATGTCTCGGTAATCGAAATACACAAAAATTGTTCCTTGTTTCTTCATGACAGGAATAATGCTCAACACACAATTTGTTATAGGTACTGGGAAATTTGTTATAGGTACTGGGTATATGAAACCAACATGTAGAAGTTTTTCAACTTTAGCCTTAATATAAGCAACCTTCCTAGGATGTACCATATGTAGACGCTCTCAAACTGGCTTAGCATCAGTATATGTTTTGATTTCATCTACAACAATGCTTGAATATATACCTGGAATCGCTTCATAAGAACATGAGAAAACGTCTTGAAATTCCTGGAAAAGGGCTCTATGGATCTTGATCTCATCAGGAGAGAAAGATGAACCAATATGTACATTCTCGACAATTTTGGGTTTGATCGAAATATGAAGAGGGATTGTATCTTCAATATTCAACAAATTTTTTTCAGAATCGATATCATGAATAGATACAAAATTCATATACATATCAACGACATTGGGTGAATAAATATCACTAATATTATCCTCAGAGGAATATGGCAAGGAGGAACGATTGTGATGGTTGTCCCATGATGCATCATATGGAATCATGATCTCCATGATGTTCTCATCAGTAGAAAATGTACCAGAGAAGGGGGTAGAAAATGTACTGAGTGACATGCAGTCACCAAAGGTGTCAATATTATATTCATCTGGTACTATCCAAGGATAATATGGAGTAGTACAAGAAGATATCATGTTGACGTAGGAAATTAGGTTCGCATTGTTGGGAAAGGGATAAGGAAGAGGAGGAGGAAGTGAACAGGTTCCCATAAGGGAAGAATCCTTAAGCAATCCCATGCTGACATGTTGATATGGATGTGGGGTTTCTCCCACAAGAGGGATGCTTATAGTAACTTGAGAATTTTTGGTGAATAAAGTGAGTTTATCAATGGCTACCATGCGCCCCTGATGAGGGAAAGATATCATTCTAAAATAAGTTGAAACAACAACGACTATAACATAAACCTATGTACAAACCAATAGAAGCTTAATCTAATGGTATGTCGATAAATTCGACTTCTACTAACATCATATTTCCACCTAATTAAATTTTTAATGAACTCAAAATTACATAAGGCTTGAAGTCTCCTCCATTAAAGGCCTTTATAGTAGTTGGTGATTGATTGAGTTGAGGAGAACCAATGGCCTTCCAATAAGAAAGTGACATGATGCAGGTGGAAACGATTTCATCCACAATGGTTCGATGGATGGTTTTACTTCAAAAAACAACCTAAATCATGAAAGCTAATTGGGGTGGAATTCTGGGTGTATGATTCTCATGATTAAAGACTACAAGTTTAGAATTTGAAGGATCAAAAAATCCAATTGCGGCAAGTAAAGCCTTCTTCTGTGCAGGGTAATTTTTCAACACCTCGAGAGTTGACATAGATAAGCGTGCTTGAGCCTAATCCTCAAATAAGTTATGATGTGTATCTCTCACATGAGGGTTGAACATGGATTTAGAAATAACACCCTTGGGAGGTTTAATTGTCAATTCAACATGAATCACATTTGAGTAGGATCTGGTGGAGATGCAGTAGAACTAGTAGGTTGATTAGTATCCTGACCAATCAAGGGATTGGAATTACCATAGTCCTTACTTCTCATTGCCACCATAACATCATTTTTTGACTTGGTGGAGGAAATCATCATAAACGAGGAAGAGGAAGCGGGTTCTCGAGAAACCATGTTAGTCTCATGATTAGGAAAGGGGTTTATCAACATAATGGGTGCAAAAAATGACTTAGGGAATTGATTTAATTTTTTCCGATGTGGAAACTTGTGAGAGAAATGATCCTCATTACATATTAAGCATGGATAACAAGGTTTCCACTTCTCTTCAGAAGACTAGTTATTTTGTTTGTCTTGCAGGGAATTATCTTTATTCTTTTTACCTTTTCATTTCTTCTCACTTACTCGTTGTTGAGATTTGCCTTTCGTGGATTGGAAGAAATTGATATCGGAAGTAGAAGCCGCGGGAATAGTGAAATAGGGGTTTTGGGAAGCCACAACAAGATTCAAACTAGATGGTTTACCCACCGACTGCTGGCTAGCAGAACCAAGAATGCCATCAACGACATGTGATTCTTTACTAGGAGGTTGTGGAACAATATTTGAAGGTCGCAGAGAATTTGGTATTTTATCATAGAGCATGTCAGATTGGGATAAATAATATCAAGATATTAGGCATGATCAATTACTTGCCCTTCAGTCACAACTCCACCTTTAGCGATGTCTTGTATTATAGATGGTAACAAAGAATTAATAAAACATTAAGCTAATAGTTGGTCAGGGATGAAAGTTTTGAAAAAACGACGATGACATCGCCACTTATGAATATGATCAAATATATCAGTGGAATCAGATTGTTTGGAATAATTCAAAAGTATAGTTCTGGTTTCATAACGAATGGAAAACTAAAAATGAGTTAAGAACGTGGTCGCTAAGGCACTGAAATTATCGAATGAAGCTCGTGGAAATTCAATATACCATTTTTTTGCTATACTAGTAAATGTCCGCTGGAAAAGACACAATAAAATAGAGTCATCATTCAGAGAGTTCGAAGAATACCATAAATTATATGTCGTGATGTGTGTAGATGAGTATTCTCCAGGATTTCCATTGAAATTTGGAATATCACTGGGAAATTTTATAGGAATAATCAGCCACCACGGAGAGTGAAAAATGGGATCATTTGTAAGCCGAGTTAGATCTGGAAATTTAAGGATCACCAAAAATGGCAACTACTGATTAAATTCCGGTGGAGGGTATCTTGGATAAGATGGGATGACTTGAGAAATTTGCGCTCCTAGACAAGGGGGATTCTGATAACCTGAATAATCATAACTGAGTTGCCTAGTTCTAGGATAACCTTGTTGTCCAATTCTAGGATAACCTTGCACATGTTGAAATGGATGTATTTTCATTTGCCGACCTTGGTAATGCATTTATGGAATACCTTGATATGGTTTCCATGCGGGATTTTGCATCATTCTTGGGTAAGGTGGGGTAGGTTGTGCCTGCGCCATACCATATACATGTTAACCCATTTGGATTTGACGAATAACCTGACCAAGCAGTAGAGGTTGTAAGGTACCTTAAAGAGGTTGGGTAAGTGGGATTTGGGATGCCCTAGATATCGGTGGAAGAGGTTGAGTTAGAGGTGTAACCTCCAAATTTTGAATTACATGAGCTTGAGCTTGAACAGGTTGAGACATAGGTTGAAAAATGTGAATCTGATATGTAGGCAGGATAAGTTGACAGGTTAGAGCTTGATTCACAATCGATTCTGGTTGTATGGGCGATCTAGGTTGCCAAGGACTGGAGGCCATTCCTGGATATGAATGACTCAAATGAGATTGAGAAATAGCTTTTAGTATTTGATTAGGATATGCAAATGTTTCGACAATATGTTTCCCCCATGTTGAAAGAGGAGGAGAATATGGAGGAAAGTTCCCCTTTGAATGAGGGTACCCAATATAAGAGGAATTGGAATGTTGTAGGTGTCCATACACACTAATATAAGGACCAAATGGTTGCTCTACTAAACGTTGGGATGGAAGAGGAAGAACATACTATGTAGTGCTCATCAAATAAGTTCCAGATGGGATTCCGGAAGAGGATGACATGGGAGAAGTCCATGGGATGGATGTTGCACCAGAAAAGGTACCAGATAACTATTGGTAACCTGGCGAGATGGACGGGCCACCGTATAAATGTGTTTTTGGTGATGTTGAAAACATAGAAGAAGTTGAAACATTGGTTGTATTGGTCATAATGACAGATGTGGGCTGAGAAACCATAACAGACGCAGTCATGGTTAAATTTCCCAAAGATGATTTTCGGGGGAAACTGAAGGGTGGGTTGAAAGAGGAATTATCAGACAAAGGAGCTTGTGATGGAGTATGACCAGGACGGAATTGATATAGATGAATCCCTCTGATATGAACATGGGTAGAAGGTTGAGGTTCTTCTTGAAGGATCTCTTCAATACTCACAAGATCAGGTGGAAGTGGTTCATGGTTGGGTCCTAGATGTATAGGATGTGGTTGGGTTCGAGACAGAGGAAGAGAAGAGGAAGGTCCTGAAGTAAAAAATGTAGTTAACTGGGGTGCCTTAGGTTGTATAACCTCAGGCTACAATGTTACTGATTCAAGATAGTCGGGTTCAATAACCTCAGCCAATGAAATCTTAGGTATTTTTGTTTCTACTGTGTTAGACTCACTAGCTAAGTGGGAAGTGATCTCAGGTTCAGTACTCAAAGGAAGAGATGATTCTAGTGGATCAATTTCAGATGGAGGCCTACAAGGAGTAGATTCTGAGGCGCCCGATTCAACAGTTTGTGCCTTTTTATTCTTCCGAAAATGTCTGAGAGTTGCCTCAGGTGGAAGAGGAAGAAATATTTGCATCCTAAGTGAATGACATGGTTGAGCAGGTTGTTCTTCCACGTTGGTTTAATAAATTTTTAAAAAATAACGTAAATTAAAAAAAGGGGTAACTAGGAAAAAGGGTTTAATAAGAAAATGTGAACTGCAATATACCACCTTAGAGAACCAAGGATTTACGTACGGGCATGAAATATCCTCGAATGTTGTGTTCGACGTATCACAATATACAAGGCAATTGAGTCGATTACCTAAGACGAGGATATAAACCTAGTGTGGAATTCCAAAATATACCCGAAGGTAGGTGGAAGTGCAGTCCATGTTAGTGTTGTCTAATGCGTAACTGTACGATGAGAGAATTCCCATATAATTTTCATGCGTGGAGCACCATCCAATATATGGATGTACGTGGAGAAAAATCCTATATAATTACGTACGTGGAACGATATATCACCCCCAGGATGCAACGCTAGAAAAAAATGACAAATCCTATGTTCATAGTGTTGAAAAGTGTAACTAGGTTAGTCTTCATGTTGACTATGTAATTATGTACTTATGAAAAGAAGAAGTCAAAATAATAAAAAGTATTTTTGTTGAGCAAGATTTATTAAGTAGATATACTTCTTCTTGATGTCTATTAGGTTTGAGTCTTCTAGGCATATAATATAATTAAAGTGTCATGTATATATATGAAGGCAACATATTCTCCAGATCTTTTCACGAGCCTTGTCACACATCCAAGAATTTGTGGCTTGTAATAGCCCTCTCCAACGTTGGAAAAACAAGCAATTATGATATGCCACAAGTCGACCTTTAAACTGCTAGATGAGTCAGCCTAAAATATATAAGTATGGTCGGCTTCAAGATAGAAAATATGTATATATATATATATATATATATATATATATATATATATATATATATATATACATATGCCTGCAGTTCATTCCAACAAGTTCAGCAGATAACACACAAAATACAGTGTGGTCAACACAATACATCATATATAGTGCGGTCATCAAAGAGATAGTTTTGCAGATTAATAAAAGGTGTTTTAGTGTGGATTTCCGGGAATTTTTTTTGGTAAAAAGGTTGAAGATCTTCAGTGCAAATCACTTGATATATATAACATTTATGTTGTGTGTATTAAACTAAGCTTGAAGTATATTTGTAGATACCTGAAGCATACCTGAAATATATCTGCGGATATCTGAAGTATATCTGCAGATATCTGAAGCATATTTGAAGTGCGAACACTTGAAGCTTATTTGCGGATTTCAGGAAAGAATTACAAGGTGTCTTTTGCAGATGTGTCACAGCCTACATTTTGAATACTAGTGCAAGAGTTTTATTAAAGGCTGCGGTTCAGTACAGTGAAGAAGGTGACTATAAGTAGAAATCATCCTTAAAGAAGAATAAGATTAAGGAAGATAAATATGTGATTTATCTTCCTAACTACAATACAGTAAGTGAATCTTGGAGACCAAATTATCTAGTGCAGAACAATTCAGATCGTTGAATAAGAGAAGAATCAAGTTTGAAAAAGGCAGTGACAAGATCTTGGAGACATTCCTAAGTCTAGGGTCTGAGTCTGGGTCATGGTACTTGTCATTTGAAGATCTATAAGAAGAATTATTTGAGGTTTTTCCTATCCAAGAGGGAGAGGTTTTTCCCTGGATCTAGGAGCCTAATTTTGTGTCTCGTGCATTTTGATAATTAACTTGATGAAAGACTAACTAAGCTAAAGAAATAAAGACATAAGTAACTCAAGAAAGCTCACAAGTAATTATCAAGAAGAGAATTTGTAATAATCTCTATCCCTCCAAATTCTCAACATGGTATCAGAGATGAGGTGCTGAACTCAAGGGCTGCTTGACAAAGGAGACACTCTAGGAAGCAGAGATCAAAAGTTTGGGTTGGAAAATCAAATTAGTTTGAAAAGGGAAGATTCTCTAGCTACTTCAAGAAATATCTCCTATCTCTTTTAAAGGACCAACCGTAATCAAGAAAGTAGTCTTTGCCATCAAAGAATCACATTCAAGAATTTGTTAAAAGGAGGACCTCAACTTCTGAAGATATACTTCATCAAGGAAGCTGAAAAACCACTCTACTCAAGTAAGTATCTATGACCCTACTCAAATCTGTCAAAACGACTTATTGTAAAGAGAGCAACAAGCTAGTTCGGTAATCTAACTTAGTGCATGGAAGAAGAGGACAAATTTGAATTTGATTGAAGACGCAGTTATGGAATATATCGAAGGTTCTACAATCCAACCTCCAAAAGAAGATGCTCCAGATCATGCAAAGTACATGAAGGGAGAAATTAGAGCCCATAGGATTCTCATAGAATCCATTAAGGACTCACTCATTCCCTATGTATCAACTTACTAAATTCTACAAAAGATATATATGAGAAATTGGTGGAGCTATTTTCTATGAGTACTGTAGGAGAAGCAATATCTTTGAGACAAGGACTATACAAAATGAATTTATCAAGGGAATAAGGAATCACTCCATACTTTATGAGGATTTATGAAATAAGTGATCAACTGCAGGAACTGGGAGAAGTAATGTGTGACACTGAGATGAATACAGTGGTACTGAATGCTCTACTAGAGGAATGGGGAAACCTCACTTCTAGTTTATACGGGAAGAAAGAAGCCACCCCATTCCATGATTTATGGTCTCTATGTAAAATAGAGGAAACAAGACTAAAAGCTAAAGATGATACAAGACCAAGTGAAGAGAATCATGCCTTTGCAACCACATACAGGAGGAAAGGAAGATTCGGAAAATTTGGCCCTCAGAATTAAAGAAGGAATATGGAAAACATACAATGCTTTGGATGTAATGAACTTGGGAACTATAAAAGAGACTGTCCTAAATCTGACAAGCATAAGAGGAAAAAGGAAGACACCCATATCTCATATGTGAAGGAAGGACCTGATGCAAATAAATCCAAGAAATAAGAAGAAAGGGATCTCTACTATGATTGAGATCATATTATCCTTTAAGTGATTTCTGTTGGTTGTAAAATAGTATGATAGGAAGCAATGAATATTATATCATCATGATAAAAAGCATGTTAGAAGTTCTTGGTGAATCGGTTCCGGGAAAACATCTTTGATAACATTACTAATGTAAAGCAGTCATCAAGATCAAGGTTCATCATGGAAACATAATTCTGGGATGTGATGAAATATTGATGGAGCAGGCCAAAGGAATGAAGCTCTTCACTCTACAGAAATTGCTACAGGATGACTCAAGGGAAAAAGGTATGAGGTATGTATATATGTGCTGACACTGGATGCTGTAAAGTCATGTCATATAGTTGCAGGTAATAGAATTCCATATTTAGAAGTATGATCTATGAAGAAGGATCTCTCTGTGCACTAAGAGATGAAATCAACATAATATGTCCTCATGAAATATGAGGTGGTTGTATATGAACGAGAAACTAGAAAATTTGTAAGTTCCTGAGAATGGAGAATGTGCAGAAAGGAAGAGATCATGAAATGAAACAATGTCAAGGGGAATTTATCATCCAGAAGCCAAGAATATGTGACTAAGAGATCTCCTGGGAATATATGTAGACTCTCACGGAAGTCTGGTAAGGAAGAATATCCTTGGAAAAAACATATCATTAGGAGATGTGTCAATCTAAATAAAGGATGTCGATGCCTACAAGAAGATGTCATGGTGAAAGATCATCACTGAGGTAACTTTTGTTTTAAAGGTTCATATGTATATGTTTATCTGGATGAATTTGTGTAGATCTGCTAAACATGAGAAAGGATGTATGATCCTTGGAGATGATTCGAAGGAAAGCATCATGGCATAACGATGAAACAGATGAGAAAGACAGACGAATCACTTTCTAGTAGATGGAATGACTCATGAATGAAAGTGATGGATGACCTATGCCCTATGGAGCTAAAAGTTGAAGATTCCTTAATATCGAAATCCATGACATTGAGGGGAGGAACTCTTCATGAGAAGCTGGGTGTCTTACCATTGCTACTACAGGTCCCTGATTGAGAGGGAGCCTGGTAATCAGAAATTGGATAATTTCTAAAAATTGAGCTTAGGTACATTCCTTATATAGGAATGAGTACATTCCCTTGTGGAATAGGTCCTCCCTGGCTGAGAGGGAGAGATAGAAACATCATTCTGTCACTTGGGAAGACAAAATAGAGGATTGGGTAATCATATGGCATTCAATACGCTTTGAGAATGTGTTATGGCATTCAAGACAAGCGTAGTCGTGGACCGATATTATTTGAGGGTTAGATACCTAAGAGACGAATATTCCAAGGTCATACTTTGGGAAAACCCAGGTGGAGTATGTACCTTGGAGAGACAATGAATATGGTGTCTATAAGTCACGTGTCTCACCAACATTTTAGCCCGTTGTCTCATTGAGAGATGGGGCTATTAGTCAAGGCCTTGCACTAGGACAATGTTGGTTGATATGATGTTATACAAATGCGATTACAAATCCGATTCCTCTTATGAGATTCTTCAGTTTGAAAGTAACCATGTACTTGTATGAATACCTCCCTAGTTAAGAGGGAGTGTTGAAAAGTGTAACTAGGTTGGTCTTCATGTTGAATATGTAATTATGTACTTATGAAAAGAAGAAGTCAAAATAAGAAAATGTATTTTTGTTGAGAAATATTGATTAAGTAGACAGAATTCTTCTTGATGTCTATTAGGTTTGAGTATTATAGGCATAGAATATAATTAAAGTGCCGTGTATATATATGAAGGAACTAGTCGTCAACATATGCTCCAGATCTTGTCATGAGCCTTGTCACACATCCAAGAATTTGTGGCTTGTAATAGCCCTAACCAACGTTGGAAAAACAATAAATTATGATATGCCACAAGTCAACCTTTAAACTGCTAGATGAGTCGGCCTAAAATCTATAAGTATGGTCGGATTCAAGATAGAAAATATCTATCTATATATATACATATGCATGTGGCTCATTCACACTAAGTTCAACGGATAACACACAACATACCGTGCGGATAATATACAGTGTGGTCAACACAATACATCATATATAGTGCGGTCATCAAAGAGACAATTTTGCGGATTAAGAAAGGGTGTTTTAGTGCAGATTTCTGGGAAAATTTTTCGGTAAAAAGGCTGAAGATTTTCAATTCAAATCACTTGATACATATAACGTTGATGCCGTGTGTATTAAACTGAGCCTGAAGTATATTTGTGGATACCTGAAGCATACTTGAAATATATTTGCGGACATCTGAAGTATATTTATGGATATCTGAAGCATACCTGAAGTGCGAACACTTGAAGCTTATTTGTGGATTTCAGGAAACAATTACAGGCTGTCTCTTGCAAATCTGTCACAGCCTACGTTTCGAATACTTGTGAAAGAGTTTGATTGAAGGCTATGGTTCAGTGCAGTGAAGAAGGTGTCTATCAGTAGAAAGCATCCTTAAAGAAGAATAAGAGTAAGGAAGATAAATATGTGATTTATCTTCCTAGATACAATACAATAAGTGAATCTTGGAGAGAAAATTCTCTAGTGCAGAACAATGCAGATCATTGAAGAAGAGAAGAATCAAGTTTGAAAAAGGAAATGACAAGATCTTGTAGACATTCCTAAGCCTAGGGTCTGAGTCTGGGTCATGGTACTTGTCATTTGAATATCTATAAGAAGAATTATTTGTGGGTTTTCCTCTTCAAGAGGGAGAGGCTTTTCCCTGGCTCTAGGAGCCTAATTTTGTGTCTTGTGAATTTTGATAATTAACTTAATGAAAGACTAACTAAGCTAAAAAAATAAAGACATAAGTAACTCAAGAAAGCTCACAAGTAATTATCAAGAAGAGAATTTGTAATAATATACAGCCCTCCAAATTCTCAACATATAGAAGCCGGAACACATCTCTAGCCTATAACTCTAGATGTTTGTGTTAATGTTTAAAATGATCCTTATGATTGATTCAATAAATTTTAAAGTTTATCTTGAATTAAGTTTCAGTTTTCAAGGCTCACCGCAAATTTCACATGAATATCCTAAAGATGAAATCTAGCATGATAAAATGAAATTTTTATTTTTAATGAAAATATATTTATGGGAGGGAAGAAAAGAATGAGTAATGCAACATATAAAATGCAACAAAACAAGTTTTCCAAATCAATTCACCTAATGCAATTGTTCTAATTTAATTTAACACACACAAAACCTTAAATGCAATGAAAAATTCAAAATAATGAGATTTGTCTTTTCAATCCTCTTAATATTCTAATGCAATGAAAAATAATATGTTGTTAAATTACCGATGAAAGAAAACACACATAATGATGACTGTAATATTAGTTTCTTCGAGAAATCAATGATCAATAATTTTTTTTCCAATGACCTAATTGACAAGAACAAAGAAAAATCCAAAAAAATTCTTATCAAAGGCTATCAAAACCAAAAGAAAAAAAAAGTGAAGGATTTTCAGAGACCAAGAAACATTCAAGGACATAATGAAAACCATCTAGAACAAAGCATATCAGAGAGAAAGGGAAAATAAGCAATTTATTGCATCTTACAGGTATCAGCACAAGTGCAAAACATGCATCAATGCTTCACAACGTAGGTGTAGAGAAGGAAGAGGTGAAATGAAGTGCTATGTCTCCAGACCAGGGGGTGCGCTGAAGCAAATTCAGCTAAATTATGACAAAAAATCAAACCAAGCTCATAGAAGGGTTTTCCTAGGGTCAATCAAGGTTTGAGTGAATCAATAAAGGTTGCTTCAAGAGGTGAAAAAAGTGCTAAGGTCAAGGAAACCACTAAGGGAAGAAAATGGTCCCCAGTGGAGTTACTTTTGTTATGTAGAATTTACGATTGCAAACAAAAGTGAATTCCTTAGACCTAGTGGACTAGTCTAGAAAAACATAAGGCAAAGAATATAAATTTTTCCTTAGACAAATTGAACAATGGGAAAGAAGCCTACTTAGAATCTGTCGCAAGATTTGATTTCCTCCTTTCTTATAAGCTCCAACTATAGCTCTGAATGCTATAACTAGAACTTGCACATGCATCTAAAATAAGCCAAGGATCCACAAAATCTAAGTAGCATAATTCAATTACTCTATTCTATGAATCATCGAGACATTGAAATGCATGAATGTAAATGTAACACAACATGTATAGGAAAATAAGATAATCTTTGTATTAATAGAAATAGGAGAGATTTTACAACCAAGAATAGTAGCTGATCTTATAGAGATCTCCCAAAGTTGACTTGTCATTCCTTGTCGCAAAGTGTTGGGCAAAGTGATTGCCTGTCATTTAATTTATCAACCCGGGGTTTTCGTAAGCTTGTGAAGCATGCATGCATTGTATGTGCTAGAAATTATCTTTCAGTTTAGATCAATATAACTATAGAATAACAAAAACCAATTTATATAATCTATGAAATCAAATAATGAAAATGAAATTCAACTAACCTATGAAATCAAGTAATGAAAAGAAAGAAAAAAATTCAAAAGAAAATATAGTGCGTAATCACACTTGCAGGAATTGAAATTTTAATCTAAGAAATAATTTCAAAGCATGTAAAGAAAAAAAACTAAGGTATATTCAATCACTCCAACATCCAATATGGAAGTATGATAGAATCACTCTCTTGAGATGATAAGCAACCGATTATACTTTAGTCTTTAAATCTAGGAAAGCAATTAAAGCATGCAAAGGGAAAACTCAATAATTGCATAAGTTAGGTATTCAAACATTTACAAATATGATAAAATCACCTTCTTGAAATGATATTTAAGAACACCCAATATTACAATTGAATGAGGATCTAAATCTAGAAAACAATGTAAAAGCATGTAAAAGTAAAGCTCAATGATTGCAGAGGTTGAACATTCAATCACCCAATTTGGAAGTATGATAAGTCACCTTCTTGGCTTGATCTTTTATTCAATTATACAATGAATTGATAGTTTGATCTAAGAAAGTAAATAATAGAACATGAAAGGAAACTCAATAACTATGAGCTCTATTGCCTCAAACTTAATCCAATTGGAAAATAGATAAATCTTTCCTATTGAAATGTTTTTAGAAAAGCAAAGATTACACAGTCATTCTAAAACTAATACTAAGAAATCACATAAACGTTAATCTACAAAAGCAAGTAAATCTCACACATTTTAGGCAGCTGATCTAAAAGTATGAGAGATGGTAAATTGAGATGCTTCACATGTAAGCAAAACCAAGTCAAAATGAAGGAACATTCATGAGTAATGTGCCACAATCTATTTCTGTATTCAAAGCTTGAGCATAACTCCAATTTTACACATGATTTGATAGGAGAAAGCTTCCCCTATTTATACAAAAAGATGAGAAGTTATCTCATTAATGAGAGTCCATGAATCTCTCCCTATATATCTAGAGTTATAATCCAAATAGGATGTGATAAGGCACATGTCTTCTTAGAGTTACAATACAAATAAGAAATGAGACACATATCCTTATGATCCCGTGAACTTCTTCATCGAAATTCGAATTTGGCCTTAGGAGGCCACATAAGAGTCTTTTGGAAGCTTCTTTTTGACGTACACATGGAAACAAACTCATTCCACTTATTAGGTATAAGTATGTGCATATTATTTTCTAATTTTTAACCACAAATTCACTTAAAAATACTAAGAATTAGTAAAGTTTGGAAAAACATAAATGTAAACCAATAGTGATAATGGTAAGGTAAATGTAATGAAATGGAGGTGGAGCGAAGGTGATAATATGGAAATGTGAGTGAAAATGTAATGAAATTAAATGACAATTCCAAGGCCGATCATACCCCCCAACTTAAGCTATTGCATGTCTTCATGCAATCTATTACATTAATTATTTTTTATCCTTTGAGCTTTGGCTTAACTTTGCATGATATCATTTGATAACTTCATACTTCTGCAAAGTCTTTTAGTTGAATTGTAACATGGTTGGTTCTTGTGTTTCAACCATATTTTGTTGTTGCATTCAATTTTGAACTTTGAACTTTTCATAATGATAATTTGATTATTGTTGCAAAGTATATATTTATTGGATTGCATCATGGTTGGCTCTTGTGTGTCAACCGTAATTGTGTTTGCATCCAATTATCTTTTAAGTACTTTTGAAAAGCCATTGTATGCTCATAATAATAATGTAATAGTTAATATTTTTTGAAAGTATGTGGGATTTTGAATGTGATATGAATGTGGAAAAATGTGAATATGAATGTATCCACCTTTCTCCCCCCTCCCCCAACTGATGGTATTGGCAATTTTATGAGATGAAGAAAAGAAGTGTTTTTTTCCAAAAATTATTATTCTAGCTTTTCAAGGAATTCTATGGTAAAAAGTTAGAAAATGACATACCTTAACTTACCCTTTGAAAATGGATGAGTTGCATGTGTGGTGGCTGCAAAATTCTGATCATAATATTCTTCATGTGGCTATACAAGTTATGGATAAAAGATTCAATATGAATTTTGATTGCTTCTACTAAAACTGTTGAATTTGCTGCAAAATGGTGATGATATGTTGTAGCTGCATATCTTCTTCATTTGCTTCAAAATTCTGAAAATGATAGTATTCATGTCTTCAAAACTCATTGGCATAATTCCTTCTATGTAAATAGATGTTCTGATGTTGAACATAGCAGGAAATTGTTGACTTAGTGGCCATTAATGGATGCCACTATTCAACAAGAGAACTCTCACCATTGATGACAATGAGAGTCAAGATGCCCAAACACATCTTGCTAGGTACGAATAATTTTGTTGTTGTCGAGTACCTAGAAGATCCGATGAACAAGGAACATTAATGTATTCTGATTGTTCGTCAGCAAGAAGACTTGCCATTAAGGCATGCAAGCCTCAAGGTGTTTTTGTAAATATTTTAGACTCAAAGAAATATGGACTCAATAATTTGCATTGAAGCAATGTTTATTTGTGAAATGAAAATCATAGGAGAATGAAAATGGAAATGGAAGATGAAAATGGAAAATGCCAATGGAAAATAGGCATGTAAGTGAGCTTCTTGATTTTATTTGTGGGTTAGGAGTAGAGAAAGAGTAATGGAAAGTGTATGTGAGAAAAAATGAACAATTGACTCTTGCTGGGAAAATAACTGTGGCTTGCTTTGAATTGCTTGGTTGGATTTATAATTCAAAAGGGAGGAAAGGTAATGGTATTGATGGATATGGACATGGACTTGTTCTTATGTTTCTCATGAAATTGGTCATTTGAAGACCAATTGTGCCGGAAAATTGGTTTCTTTGAATGGTCATTCGATCATCCCAAACCTGCAAAAAAAATCTTGACATAAAGAACATAAGTGTTAAAAAAGAAATGGCCAATTCCTCTATGATTCTCACGCAAAAATTTTAATTTCAAATGAAACATATTAAGGAAAATCAAAAGTGTTATATTCAGTCCAATTCATGATATTGATAACAATACATTTTTAAGAAATAACCAAGAAAAATAAATAAAATCCCTGTTGTCGGATGACTTTATGCATTGTGCTCAGTAATATGATTGGCATCACAAAGATTCGATGTGTTATGCAAGTTAAAGCTTCATAGAAAAATAGACAACAACAAATTTTTTAATGTCAAATATTGAGAAATCATCTAAATAATCTTCCAATTGTTCTGCAAGTCATTATTAAATTTGTTAAATTGAATCGTCATGTATGCTGCAAAAACATGTTGTCAAAAATATTTGAAGCGATTTTGTATGCCCTATGGTCAGAAAACGTTGGATTGGAGCTTGCCCGATGGTGAAGACCTACGAGCCTCTGCGCCTCTACGCTAGGCCTCTTGCCTTGCCCCTGCTCTTGCGCCACGACGTTTGCCTTCTCTGCCATCCCCGCAGTTTGCTAACCTTTGACTCAGGGGCTCTGGCCTGTAGACTCCCTCTGCATGGGCTCTCCGGAGGCTGTCCCGGAGGTGCCTGCTCCCTCAAGTCAGGCCCATGCTTTCATTGATCTTATCAGCTCTCTGGGTCCTCCTAAACCCCGACCCACCATCTCAAGATTCGTGAAAAAAATTGATGGCTTGCAAGAAGTTGTTCTTCCTCCCGTACTTCCAGGCATGGTAGCTCTTTCCCTGGAAGAGAAGGGCCTCATAGGCCAGTTCACTGGGCTCTGGCCTTCTCCGAAGACGGTCCAGAGATGGATAGAACGAAACTGGTCGGACAAGATAAAAAAGGGATACTTTACATTCCACTTCGAATCTAAAGAAGACAAAGACCTGATCTTTAGAAACGAGCCCTATTTCATGGATTCAAGGGGCCTTTATCTCAACAAATGGACTCCTGACTTCGATCCTGAACTTGATGTGCCAAACGCTGTCCCTGTTTGGGTGCACCTACCTCATCTCCCCCTGCATTGTTGGGGGGATGATTCGGTCAGGGATATTGAGAACGCGATCGACACTTTCATAGACAGAAGCGAACCTAAAGAGAAGATGCTCGCCTGTGCCAAGATTTGCGTTGAAGTAGATTTGGGCAAAGGCCTCCCAGAAGCCATCAAACTCAAAGTGGACGATTGGACACACAACCAGTAGATTGACTACAAGCAGATCCCGTTCAAGTGTAAGGTATGTCACAAATACGGCCATTTTGCTAATCTCTGCACTAAAAATATTGATATTAATACTCAGGAATCAGATCAGCCTTGGGAGACAATAAAAATAAATAAATCTAACCCTGCATCAAAGCCTGCTTCTCTGGACGCTTCTCAACCCATTCATCCCCCTCCTCCCTCTTCCGGAAAATATCCATCTAACCTTCCATCTAGCTCAGCTTCCCCCTCATCAAACCTGCAATCCAACCCTTTCTCAATAATATCTCCCCCTGACAACGATCCTCTTGAATCCGTTCCCACTCCCTCCAATCCCCCCCTCCACCCCTCAAGATCCCATCTCCTCATCCCCCATCCGAGACCTCATCACATCTTCCCTTGGCTCGGCCTCCATCTGAATCACCAAAAAATCGACTAAGGAGCATGGAGCTTCATTGGAAACTCATAAGAAGTAGGGACCTAGCAGAAAATCAACAAAACAACAACGAAATGAAAATTCCCAAAAATACATTGCGCTGGGAACCCAAAACACTATTGAGAACTACATACTGGGGCAGAATCATAAAGACATGCCACAAAAGGAACAGGGAGGAAGAGCACCTCCTCAAATTGAATGTATGCAATGATGAAAGTCCTATCTTGGAATTGTAGGGGTTTAGGGCACCCCTCCAAAATCAAAGCTCTAAAGGACCTCATCAATCAAGAAAATCCTGAAATCATTCTACTTCAAGAAACCAAACAAGGTGAATCTAACATGAGGAAAATAATCGGCAAAGAAAAAAATTATGAGGGCACTCTGTCGGAATCTAGAGGCGCCTCAGGAGGGCTAGCCACTCTATGGTCAAATAACACGTGGAAACACAAGGACAGTACAGCAAATCAAAATTGGCTCAAAGCAGAATTAGAGAACATTGAAACCAAGCAAAGAATCATAGTGTATAATGTCTACAGCCCAAATCATTACAGAGAAAAACAGGTCTGCTGGAATTCTATAAAGGATGATATAAATAATGAAGAAAACAACAACATCATTATGGGAGGTGATTTAAATCTAATTCTGCATGCTAATGAAAAAAGAGGAGGCTATTTTGGGGAGGACCCATTTAGAAGGCAGCTTGAAGAACTAATTCAAGAGCAGGAATTAGTGGACATCACCCCAAAGAATCGCAGATATACCTGGACTAACTGGAGAATAGGGAAAGACAATATTATGGAAAGGCTGGATAGGATTCTAATAGCTGTCTCCCTCCTCTCTCACTTCTCCTTCGCCTCAGCAAATGTTCTTGTTCTATGCTTCCGATCATTACCCCATTACATTATATTTGGCTACTCAACGCCCTCTTGGGCCCATCCCTTTTCGATACAACCCCTTATGGAACGACATTCAAGAAGCAAATAAGGTTGTTAAAAATGTGTGGTATCTTCACGTTGAAGGATCGCCCATCTTCATATGGGCGAAAACACATTATCAAGAGCCAGAAAAGATCAAGGATGAAATTAAATCCAAGATGAATAATGTTCACAACATTATTGATTCTCAAGGCACCAGCCAAGACATTCTAACGCAAGAAAAGAACCTCTATTGGCAGCTGCATAATATAAACAGGAAAGAGGAGGAGAAATGGCGCCTCAAATCTAGGAATTTATGGCTGCAAGAAGGAGATAAGAACACTGCTTTCTTTCACAAACAAGTCACTGTCCGCAAAGCCAAAAATAATATCTCTTCTATCAAAGATGAAGCAGGAAACATACAAACTGATCAAGAAGCAATAAAGCAAGTTACAACCTTGCATTTTAAATATCTCCTTACTAAGAATAGTTTGGCTGAGGATTATTCGGATCTGCTCCAATACCTCGCGACCCTCATCACTGATGAGGTCAACAACTCTCTCAACCGAGACATTGTAGAAGAAGAGGTAGAAAAAGCTATCTGGTCTATGCATCAGGATAAAGCCTGTGGGCCTGAAGGATTCCCAATATCTTTCTACAGAGCCTATTGGGGCCTCATAAAAAAATATCTCATGAAAATGATACAATGGGCGCACCGGAAAATAAAAATAAAAATTGGGGGATATACAAACTCTACCTTCCTTGCCCTCATACCAAAAGAAAATCGGCCATCCTCCTTTTCTAGATTCAGACCCATCTCCCTCTGCAATTTCTCTTATAAAATCATCACTAAAATCATGGCCACTCGCCTCAAACCCCACATAAACAATCTCATCTCGGAGAATCAAGGTGGATTCATATCTCAAAGGCAGATCTACGACTCCATCCTCCTTGTTCAAGAAGCCATCCACTCCAGCATATCTCGTAATGAAAAGGGCTTCATTCTCAAGCTTGATCTCGCCAACGCCTTCGACAGGGTAAGGCACTCCTTCCTCCTAGCTGTCCTGCAAAAAAGGGGATTCAATCAGAACTTTCTCGACTTAATTAAGTCCTTCATCTCTGGGCCTTGGATATCCCCCCTTATCAACGGAAGACCAGCTCCTTTCTTCTAGTCCTCAAGAGGGCTTCGACATGGCTGCCCCCTGTCCCCCTAATTGTTCATTCTTATGGCTGAATCCTTCAGCAGAGCTCTTGATTATATGAGACAGGTGGGTCTCATTACAGGTATAAAATATGGCAACGGAGTTCGAAATATGAATCACTCCCAATTTGCTGACAATAATTTATTAATGGGAGGAGAATCCAATATAATAGCACAGAGGTTTAAAAATGTATTGGACAGATTTATGCTCTTCTATGGAGATCTGATCAATTACATGAAGAGCTGTTTCTATGGCTGGAATGTGTCCAGACAATCATTACACAAAATTTCCAATATCTTTGGGGTCCCCTGCAAGCAAAACTGGGATCACTTTAACTACTTAGGAATGCCAGGTAGTGCCAAATACCTGAAGGCCGAGGTATGGAATGTGACTATCGACAAAATGAAGAGAAAAGTGCATCAATGGGGCTCCTCGTGGCTCAACCACGCAGGTCGCCTCACCCTCCTCAAATCTGGGTTATCCTCCCTCCCTCTCTATCAATTTACTCTTCTTCAAGCCCCGACCAACGTTCATCTCAAAATGGAGGCCATCATAAGACACTTCCTATGGCAAGGAGGGAAGAAAGATTAAAAAAAAATACAATCTAGTAAAATGGAATCATGTTATTCAAGATCAGGAGCATGGAGGCATAGGAGTACGCTCTCCCAAACTCATGAATGAAACCTTTGGCGGGAAGATTCTTTGGAGACTTCTCAGCGGGAACCAGACTTGGTGGAAAAAAGTGCTTGAAGTTAAACACTTAAATTTTCCCAGGAAACACCTCCTGCAACAAGAAATCCCCGTTAGACCGTGCACTAGAATCTGGTCTTCATGCAAAAAAGCTATCCCACTCCTAGCACAAAACCTCTCAAAAGTTCCTAAAGGAGGAAAGTCAATAAATATTGGTATGGATCGAATTATGGGGAGAAACCCCATCATGGAAAGGCCAAGCACTCAAAACATTCTTCGCCACTTCAACAGCATGGGTCTTAAATTCTTGAGCCAGTTTTCGAAATGGGACACTCAGAGCCAAATGTGGATTGGATGGAAATTCCTTATTATCCCTCCTCTCCTGAAAGATGAACTTAGAAATCTACAAACTCATCTGCATGGACTAGCTCCTATCAAACAAGATGTCACAGATGGTTTTCGCTGGGACCCCATAGGCAAAACCTTCACCATCAAGTATGCCTATCAGCATCTCTACAAAGAACAGTATTCATCACCTATCTGGCCTGTCTGGAAGACTGTGTGGCATTCTGAAGCCATTCCCAAAATCAAATTCTTCATCTGGACCTTATTGAAAGGAAAAATACTCACAGCTGACAATCTCAAAAAAAGAGGAGTCATAGGTCCCTCTATCTGCCCCAACTTCCAAAACGAAAAAGAGACTATACCCCACCTCTTTATTTGGTGCTCCTTCGCTACACATTGCTGGACCGATCTCACAATTCACTACAAGCCAGAAAGCAACCATCTAAACTCGGTAGCTGATCTCCTTCATCACTGGAAAAATAGTCTCCCTTGGAAGAACAAGAAGAATAAACACTCATGGAGGGCATGGAAAATTTTCTCGTACACCGTCCTATGGAACATATGGCTCTCCTGGAACAATAAAATCTTCAGAGGCAAAGAGCCATCCCACATAAAACTCTGCAACAAATCTTGGAGTTCTGCTCTAGAATTTATCTCTGCAAAAAGCAATCACAAAATCGATTCCAACGATCTATGTGTGGAGGAAAAAATATTCCTCAGTGATCTCTTTTCCAAAAGTAACAGGAACAACCCCTCCCCTGTAGCTCATTGCTCTGACACATGGAAAATCCGTCTCAGTGAAAGCGCCTTCAAGAAATGGATCAAGGACAGTGGCAGACCTACGATTTTTTTCGACGACGCCTCAAAATCGAATCCGGGATTTGCTGGAGCAGGTGGTAGTATAAAAAATGAAGTAGGGAAGATGCTCTTGAGATATGAATGGAGCCTTGGCTCTTTAACCAACAACAGAGCCAAAGCCCTCACGTTTTTCCAAGGATTAATTCAATTGAAGAAACTCAAAATCGACAACGCCATCATTCTGGGAAACTCTGCAATCATCATTCAATCCATGATCCACAATCGGGCTGCAACAAACATCGCCCTCGATCAAATCCTCACCAGATTTCATATCCTTCTAGACGATTTGAAAGGGACCTCTTTTTTTCACATTCTCATATCTCACAACAGGGAAGCAGATCTGCTGGCTAATCGAGCCTGTACTCGCTCTCTGGGTCATCTTCAATGCAATGATACAACATATCTCTCCCCCCCTCCTTAATTATGTCTGTCTCTGCAAATAGATTTATCTTGATTTTCCTCTCAGGATTTTCCGACTCCACTTGTGCCCGCAACACTCCTCACCTCTCTACCCTCGTGATTCGTCCGCCTTGGGCCTCTAAAATCCTGTTGCCCTCCCTTCAGCCTGACTCTATTTATTCCTACTCCCCCCGTCTACCGCTTCACTCTTATTATGCTCCCCTATTGTGGCTTATAGCACCCCTCCAGACCTCTACTGGTTGGTTGAGCCTTTGCGCCCACACTCAATGCATTCCTCCTTGTCTCCTCAGCACCCTCTTCATTATGCGCCCTCCTCTTTTCTGTCTCACCCCCTTTCGGGCCTATGTTGTCTTTAGAGGCCTCTCCCTCAACCTCCCTTTTCGCTTACAGATCGGCTCATCTCATCAGTGCAGCCTCCGGCTTTCCTTGAACAGAATGGCCCGAAGTGAGAATTGTTTTCATTGCACAGATCTGCAGTCAGAGCTCGAGAAAATCTGCGCCCATCAAAAGACCATCGATGCCAGGCTGAAGAACGATGTCAAATTCCTTGAGGACAGACACTAGACCGATGCCAATTTCTTCCTCTCAAGGGTCTCTTCTCTTCAGGCCCAGTTTGACACTCTCTCTAATAAGTGTGCCCATGCTGAAGAGTCGGTCCAAATCCTGAAATTCATGATAAAAAAATGCAATGCGCCTAGCACCATCTCCAACAAAATGAGGAACGCGGGGAATGAAGAAAATCCAGAGAATTCTACAACGCGGCAAATCAGCCACATCAATATAGATTAACCTCTCTCTTCTTCTTATCATGTCTTTTAAATACACTCTTCTTCTTTCTCAGTTTATCCGTATCTACAGCTTCTCAGTATTTTTGTATCTCTCGAATACTAGAATCAAAAGGCATGTAATCCACAACTGTGGCTGTACTCTTTGCTACATATCAAGCAGCACTTCTTGTAACCATGGAGCTTCAGCTCCTAACCTTTTTCTGAAATACAATTAGCATCCGACTTTGTCAAAAAAAAAAAAAAAATTGAAGCGGTAAAAAAAAAAAGTACTTGCAGGAAAAAAATTTATTTCAATCAAGTTTTGCAAGTATTTTTTGCCTTATACATTGCTTCAATAAATCTTATATATATATATATATATATATATATATATATATATATATATATATATATATAATTTTTAATTATGAGACACATATGTGTCTAAAATCAAATTGGACTCTTAGACCACATGCCACGTGGAGCAGAGTTTGTTATTCACTTGGATTCTTCTACTTTCAACTTGCTATGTTTAAACAGTTCAAAACAAATCATTTTTTCCTCACGCAATCTGCAAAACGGAGCTCCAAAGAACCTTGAATTTCTCCCAAATGGCTGCGAAATCTAGCAAATCACTTGCAAGTTTCCGAATTCACCCCATTCGCGAAAAAACCCATGTTTTATTTTTTCCTAGTTCTCCTTGGTTTGATCAGAAAATTCATTTTAAAATCGGGTGTTTTTAACAGTTACACATCTCTGACAATTTCGTTTTTTGGAAATTACTTTTGCAACAAAATGAAATTGCTGTGGTTTGATTTTTTTATTTGCAGGTTTTGATGTGTAATGTCTTGTATCTCACATATAAGTTCAGATCGATCTCCCTCATTCTAATTACCTATAATGGAATCTGCAATCTTCTCTTCATCAACAATCTACAACCTTCTCTTCATCAACAATTTCTTCATGTGATACAATTTCATTGTTTGTCTCTGCAATTGAATCTACAATCTTCTCTTCATCAAAAATTTGCAATCTTCTCTTCATCAATAGTTTATTCATCTGATACACCTTCATTGTTTGTCTTTGAAACTTTTAAAATCGATTTCTAATAATTGTTACTTGAGGAAGATCGAATATGAAAAAGAGAAGGTTCCTTTTTCTTATTGCAGTGCATGGGTCTTTGTGTGGATTGAAGGTCTGCACATATGTGTGAGGCCAAGCCAAAGGCTGGCCTCACGCATATCCGTGGGCCTCCTTTCCATGGGCCAAAAAAGATTTTTTTTTTTAACTATGTTTTTTTTTTTTTTTTTTAAAATAAAATTTGTGCACATGCAATTCAATAAATCAAAAAAAGATTGAGAGGATGGAAAACATTAAAATTTGCAGAACCGATAAAAAAAGGATCATGACTCAAACAATTATTTTCAATAGAATTGTAGTTCAATTTCCAACAAATTTTTTAATGAATTTTTGAATTTTAATTTTTAAATTGATTGATCTGATTTTCTGATCTTCCAGGTCGCAACGAGGCACGTGAAGAGAGCATACTAGTCAGCGTCATCAAATAAATTCATATTTTCACACACAAATTTTATTTCTGATGGTCATAAAAAACAAAGTGATTCTTACTGCGTCATTGAAATTTATTCAAAATGAATTAATCAACGTTGATTATTATTTTTTTGAAAACAAAATAAAAAAATTCTAAAATTCTAACTTTTTATTTTTATTTTTCCTATCTATCAAAAAAATGTATATTTTTATTTTATTTTTGAGTATATTCATGCTTCCAATGAAGGCATTTACGGATTTGAATTTTTGAAATGCTCATATTCCAACTTGAAAAATGTACCTCATTGTTTGTAAGGATATGCGAAATCAACTTGATTTTTCGATTTTCCACAAGGATCTCTTGAATAACTGATGAATGTTGTGGGGCAATCACTTTTTGATACCATTCCTCAATGTAGTCTTTGGGCTGCATTCTAGATCCCTTGTCCATAAATGGTTAGTAAAAACAAAAACAAATAAAATACACCCTAGACTGAAAGCTAGTTCCTATGCACACTTCCCCGGAAACAATGCCAAAGTGTTGGGGCAAAGTGATTGCCTGTCATTTAATTTGTCAACTTGGGGGTTTCGTAAGCTTCTGAAGCATGCGTGCACTATATGTGCTAGAAATTATCTTTCAGTTTAGATCAAACTAACTACAGAATAACGAAAACTAATTTATCTAATCTATAAAATCAAATAATGAAAATGAAATTCAACTAACCTATGAAATCAAGTAAAAAAAGAAAGAAAACAAATTCAAAAGAAAATATAGCGCGCAATCACACTTGCAAGAATTGAAATTTTAATCTAAGAAAGCATTTCAAAGCATGTAAATAAAAACAACTAAGGTATATTCAATCACTCCAACATCCAATATGGAAGTATGATAGAATCACCCTCTTGAGATGATAAGTAACCGATTATACTTTATTCTTTAAATCTAGGAAAGCAATTAAAGCATGCAAAAGGAAAACTCAATAATTGAATAAGTTAGGTATTCAAGCATTTAGAAATATGATAAAATCACCTTCTTGAAATGATCTTTAAGAACACCCAATATTACAATTGAATGAGGATCTAAATCTAGAAAACAATGTAAAATCATGTAAAATTAAAGCTCAATGATTGCATAGGTTGAACATTCAATCACCCAATTTGGAAGTATGACAAGTCACCTTCTTGGCTTGATCTTTTATTCAATTATACAATGAATTTATAGTTTGATCTAAGAAAGTAAATAACAGAACATGAAAGGAAACTCAATAACTATGAGCTCTATTTCCTCAAACTTAATCCAATTGGAAAATATATAAATCTTTCCTATTGAAATGTTTTTAGAAAAGCAAAGATTACACAGTCATTCTAAAACTAATACTAAGAAAGCACATAAAATTTAATCTATAAAATCAAGTAAATCTCACACATTTTAGGAAGCTGATCTAAAAGTATGAGAGATGGTAAATCGAGATGCTCCATATGTAAGCAAAACCAAGTCAAAATGAAGGAACATTCATGATTAAGGTGCCAAAATCTAATTCTGTATTCAAAGCTTGAGCATAACTCCAATTTTACACATGATTTGATAGGATAAAGCTTCCCCTATTTATACAAAAATATGATAAGTTATCTCATTAATGAGAGTCCATGAATCTCTCTCCATATCTTTAGAGTTACAATCCAAATATGAAGTGATAAGGCACATGTCTTCTTAGAGTTACAATACAAATAAGAAATGAGACACATATCCTTATGATCCCATGGTCTTCTCCATCAAAATTCGAATTTGGCCTTAGGAGGCCACATAAGAGTCTTTTAGAAGCTTATTTTTGACCTACACATAGCAAAAAACTCATTCAATTTATTAGGTATAAGTATGTGCATATTATTTTCTAATTTCTAACCACAAATTCACTTAAAAATACTAAGAATTAATAAAGTTTGGAAAAACATAAATGTAACCCAATAGTGGTAATGGTAAGGTAAATGTAATGAAATGGAGGTGGAGTGAAGGTGATAATATCGAAATATAAGTGAAAATGTAATGAAAGTAAATGAAAATTTCGAGGCCCATCATACCCCCCAACTGAAGCTATAGCATGTTCTCATGCAATCTATTACATTAATTTTTTTATCCTTTGAGCTTTGTCTTAACTTTGCATGATATCATTTGATAACTTCATACTTATGCAAAGTCTTTTAGTTGAATTGCAACATGGTTGATTCTTGTGTTTCAACCATATTTTTTTGTTGCATACAATTTTGATCTTTGAACTTTGCATAATGATAATTTTATTATTTTTGCAAAGTATATCTTTATTGGATTGCATCATGGTTGGTTCTTGTGTGACAACCATAATTGTGTTTGCATCCAATTATCTTTTAAGTAATTTTGAAAAGCCATTGTATGCTCATAATAATAATGTAATAGTTAATATTTTTTGAAATTATGTGGGCTTTTGAATGTGATATGAATGTGGAAAAATGTGAATATGAATGTATCCCCTCGCAACTGATGGTATTGACAATTTTATGAAATGAGGAAAAGAAATGTTTTTTCCAAAAATTATCATTCTAGCTTTTCAAGGAATTCTATGGTAAAAAGTTAGAAAATGACATACCTTAACTTACCCTTTGAAGATGGATGAGCTGCATGTGTGGTGGCTGCAAAATTCTAGTCATAATCTTCTTCATGTGGCTATACGAGTTATGGATAAAAGAGTCAAGATGACTTTTTTTTACTTCTACTAAAACTGCTAAATTTGCTACAAAATGGTGCTGATCTGTTGTAGCTGCATATCTTCTTCATTTGCTTCAAAATGATGAAAATGATAGTCTTCATGTTTTCAAAACTCGTTGGCATAATTCCTGCTATGTGAATAGATGTTCTGATGTCGAACATAGAAGGAAATTGTTGACTTAGTGGCCATTAATGGATGCCACTAGTCAACATGAGAACTCTCACCATTGATGACAATGAGAGTCAAGATGCCCAAACACATCTTGCTAGGTACGAATAATTTTTCTGTTGTTGAGTACCTAGAAGATCTGATGAACAAGAGACATTGATGTATTCCCATTGTTTGTCAGCAAGAAGACTTGCCATTAAGGCATGCAAGCCTCAAGGTGTTTTTGTAAACATTTTAGACTCAAAGGACTATGGACTCAATACTTTTCATTGAAGTAAGGTTTATTTGCAAAATGAAAAGGATAGGAGAAGGAAAATGGAAATGGAAGATAAAAATGGAGAATGAAAATGGGCAATAAGCATGTAAGTGAGCTTCTTGCTTTTATTTGTGGGTTAGGAGTAGACAAAGAGTAATGGAAAGTGTATGTGAATAAAAATGAACAACTGACTCATTTATAGACATGAAATATTTCCATAGACCTCCTAACATTTCCTCATTTGTGGTATCATAGCCCCTATAGGAATTCATGTTCTATTGGTCTTGGCCATTATTTTTTTCATTAACTGTAGAAGTAAAATTACTTAAAATATTTTAGAGGTTTAAACCAAGATATTACATGTACATTTGGGTTTCTTACTTGGAGTACGACTTGTCTTAAAGGAGAAAAATTTGGTGTATTAGGAGGTGTCATGGGGATGCTTGGTTACTTGGATAAAGGGTTGGAATTGACTTTAGGATGCTTGGGTTGAGGCATGATAATTTATGTTGGGTGGAATCAAAGGTACATATGGTTTATGAGGGAATATTGGAGATTTGGAGGTTCACAAAGGTGGTGTGTTGGATCCTTCATGAGTGCTCATCCTTGGAGCTTTACTTGTTGGACATGATCACGTTGGAGCTTGACATGTTCACTTGGAATGGAGAGCTTTAGATGTGATCCTATTAGGTTGTTTATTGTGGACTTGATGCAATTTGTATTGTATGACTTCCTTACTTTTCATATAAAAATTATGGTGGGTGAGAAGGTTGGGGGTTATCTTTCCATAGATTCATTCATCAAACACTTGTATTAGAGACGTGAGGAAATGAGTGCACTAGTCTCTGATCCAGATTTATGTAGAAACACAGTAATACAAATAAATAAACATAAACACATAGATGCAGAAGAAATAATATTTCATTTCATTAATATCAAATAACAAAAATGTGCTTACAGACATAATGGAAATAAACTAGCTAAGGCGTTGGTATCTTAGCTCTGAGAATAGATGTGGCGGCTATAGGCATATGAACTCTATTACAATGAGGCTCAAAGGCCTATTTATTGTTGATAAATAATGAAATCCCTAGACATCCAAAAACCTAACCCTAGGAGATGAAGCGCCAAAACTGTGGGCCTCGTTTGGGTAAATTGGTACATCAAGCTTCTCGGGGATGTAACTTTGGCATACGATCTATGTTTGACGTGCTCAATACCTTGTTAGAAATATCTATCTGAGGAATACAACGAGTGAGAAACATCAATCAATAGACCCATGTTGCTCTCGGTGTTCCCAAAATACATCGTTTATGGCCTCCAAACAGGGCTCCGAAAGTTCAGGACCCGAAAAACTGCTAAAAATAGTAAGTTGTACTGAAACAGAAAAAATAAAAGAACTAATGGTGGGGGTTCAAATGGAATAGGTGGGTGGCCACCAATATCCACCTGGATAATTAGGGCCTCAAAACGGCTCTGGAAGTTCGGGGCCCTAAAACTTGCTAAAAATAGTAAGTTGTGATGAAAGTGAAAAACTGAAAGAACCGATGGTGGGGGTCAAAATGGAATAGGTGGGTGGCCACCAATATCCACCTGGGTCATTCCTCCCCCCCTTAGGAAGAAATGGTCCCCATTGCGTTGAGATCCTCCATGAGATGAGGCAAATTCTGTTGAACTAAGTATTGGATTTGTCGAAGATGTCATGGACACATGGGCGGACATGTTGGATACGTTGAGTAAATTTGGTTTCTTTATTAGACTTAGACAATACATGTGTGGATTATGCCTGTGTGGTCACATGAGTTATGGAAATATCAGGCGGCAGTACGCCTGGGATCAGATCAATGGAGTGCTTGACTTGATAGAGTAGAGGAACCTCTGTGGGTGAGGAGAAAATGTCCTCGTATTCCTCCATGCCTTTGTCCATATGCTGCTACCATGTAAGGGAGCCTTGTTTCGAGGTTGTGGCCACAATATTCTTCTTTCCTTGTGGGTGAATGGTAATGAAAATAAATTTCCTGGTTTGGGGTAGAATCTTACTGCATTGTTTTACAGTAGTCAAAGAGATGGCAGGAGGCAGTATTACCTCCGGTATTCTTTACAAGTTATTTCCCAAAGTAATAATAACAATACGAGGCCTAGAATCATACACAACATGTCACCTCCACAAGTATGGTTGGCCCAATAATACATCAGACACATCAAGAGGAGCAACACCACACAGTGCCTCATCCGTGAATGGCTTGATGTTGTATGGAAGGCGGCACTGCTGGCAGACGCGAAGATCTATTTCTTTGTGAAGCCACCCAATGGTATATGGATACAGGTGTGCTATGGTAGGTAGGCCGAGACGCTTCATGACCTCTATTGAAATGAGGTTCTTTTGGCTTCTGCTATCGACAAGGAATTGCAGTGGAGAAACCTTCACCCAAATCTATGAATGGAAGAGGCGCTCTCCCTCCTTTGGATCCTCAAGATCCTCCCTCTATATCTTGGTGGTGGAAAAAATGGAACTGGTATCCGCATCAATGATCTGCTTCTGACTCAGGATCAGAACATGCATCTAATTCAGGTGTCTTTAGTTCGGCCACCAATGACTGTTTGGCCCGACACTCGTTTGTGCTGTGAGTGGGGTTGTTATGAAATTCACACCACTTCCCCGTATCCTCATTTGGATTTGTGGTGTTGTTCTGAGTCACCCCGCTTTGGCCTTGCCCCTTATTCTGTGGTTCGGGGGCGCCTTTCCCTGGCTTCAGATTCGCGGATCCAAAGTATCGCTTCTTCTGCTTAAATTTTTTCCCGATCTTGGCGGCATAGCGATATGTCGTGCCAAGTAATGTAATGTCGATGAAATCCATTTCCTCCTGAATGTATTTATGTAGACAGCTGCGATACTTAAGCACTAAATGCCTCTCTGAATATTTAATACCCAGATTTGTGCATAGGGTATGGAACAGATTCGTCAGTTCGTGCACATATTGATCCCTTCGCTGTCGCAACGTGGTCCATTGGATGTACTTATCTTCATAGCTCCCCAAAGGATAATATTGTTCCTTGATGTCATCTCAGAACGAATTACAAGTGGGTGCAGACGAGAATAGAGAGGGTTCCCTTTCATCCTTTTTCTCATAGTAGGTTTCCCACCAGTATTTGTCATGGGGGCGACTTTGAGGAGTGCAAAAATAATCGTTTATCGGTCGAAGAAATCATGGACCGAGAAATACCCTTTTAGTAAATTCAACTATCTATCTACAATGTCTACATCTATTTGGCCTTCAAATACAGGAATATCAAATTTGACTTGTACCTTGAAAGGAGAGGTGCCTCTAGAGTGGCTGCTGGATGTAGATGTGTCATTGGTGGGCAGCCGTTGAAGGATCTGGGAAAATTTCTCCATCATCGTGTTCCTTTGTTTCTCGAGGGCCTCCTCGAGCAATATTTTGATAGGATCTCCTGCTCCCTCGTCTCTCTTTTCTTTCGCCATGGGAGGTCGTCAGGGTTTGCGAGGCTGATCATGTAAGGGTTCAACCAGATCGAGCCCTAAATCCTTATACCCTGACCTTGTTGGAGACATGCAAAGAAAAACAGAGAAATAGCAGACCGCTCTGATACTACTAATCCAGATTTATGTAGGAACGTAGAAATTGATCTAAAATGACTGTATTAGTTTTGTTGTGCTAAGTGTCTTTTCAGTTTATAAACATGTGCATACTTGTCTCATTAGTTTGCTTAAGGATTGAAGATTTTAACCATGAATTGTAGATGATTTTAGGTGAATTAGAAGCATAAAGCAAGCTTAAATAACACTGAACAACAGTGTAAAATAGAGAAATAAGTAACCACATATAATTTACACAACAAATGTGATGAAGTAGTTCACCTCTCCTAGGCTACATCTGCTAGTCTAGCTCCCAATGGCATGTCCATCTTTCATTATGCTCAAAATTTTGTTATTACATGTAGTTACAGGCCTCTAATGGTTGTTTTCTCTGCACCAATGGCTCCATAATGCTCCAATTAGTCAAGAATGACCCTTAATTCACTCAGAATGGGAGAAAATTGAGTCTCCTACTCTTTTTCCCAGTTACACCTAGAAAAAATCCACTAAAAGTGGAGAACTCCACTTAACTGGAGTTAATTTAGTGGATTCCGCCCAAAATTAGGTGTGCTCCATAAATCCATCGAAATAACCATTACAATAAATTTCGGTGGTTGGGGTGGCCACATGCCAACCCAAAACCCCGCAGTCTTCTAATCGTCAGTGGAACTCCATGCTTTTAACCGTGGATAAGGTTGGAACTCCGGGTTGAGTGGCATGAGTTGGTGAAACCGTCGGAGAAAACTGCACGGAAAACTTAATGTTTACATTGAAATGTGATAGATATAAATGTTGAAACCGCGGTTACATTTTCTAAGGTTGGCAGTGGTTACATTAACATTACATATGCCATGTGAACACTCCTCCAGGGACTGCTGGCGGGTTGGGACCGCCGGCGGTCCCCAACCCCCAAACGCAAACACATTAAACCTTAAATAGAACCTGCAAACAATGATTGTTAAGAACCATCGTGTGGCTTGGGTGGTAGTGACTTGTGTGTGCCCTGTCGGAGGTCGCGGGGTCGAGCCCTGTGGACCTCACCAAAATTTTAACATGCAATCTCGGGGACACGTGGCAGCCTCAGGGCCAGCCACGTGTCACCCTATAATTGGCGCTCATAACAACATACAAACTCATTCGACCAATAGAATTGCACCACTTGTAATCCTGGGGTTTGTTCTAAGGAAAGGAATATTCCTCATAATATTCCCTTTTTCTAACTGTGCATCCACCTTGCTGACTGAGCATCCAGTCCAACTTGTCGCATTTTTTACCTTTTTGGCTTTTCGATCAGAACGCGATATCTCCCTCATACGACATTGGTTTTTCAAACCGTTCACGATGCCAGAATCAAGAAGACGAGGTCTATGCAACCATTCTGATTTCAACCCAATTCTGTAATTTTGAATTTTGAGCAAAATTTATGAACTCTTGATCACTCCTCCCCATTTGGAAGCTTTTAGACCCCAAAAGACTTGATTATCTCTTCAGTAGATGAGGGTACAATTCCCTCACCTTTCCAACCTCCATCCACTTTGCCTTGCTTGGTTTAGTGCCTTTGAGCCCAACTCGAAGGTAGTCAACACTTCCCCTCCTGGATGCTCTTATATTCTTGTCAAGAATTGTATCTTCTTTTAGCTCATCCAGAAATTCTTGTGAGAAATATTCAATAGAAGGTAGCTGAACATCACATCCTTGATCATCGATCAAAGATGTCTCATGCAAACGTAAGTTTTCAACATTAAAAACTGAATACATTTGCATATAAGAAAGAAACTCAAGTTGAAATGCATTATTACCAACTTGCTTTATGATCTTGAATGGACCATAGCAAATCGGTTTGAGATTTTTACATTCCCTTTGCATCCTGTCTTTGCTAATGTGCAACCATACCTCATCTCCCTCTTGAAAATTGTGATCAACTCTATGTTTGTCATGCCTCTATTTGTATTTTCTTTGAATTTTCCCAAGTTGTTCTTGGACTTGTTGATGTATAATCTAAATTTTCTCAATGAACTTTCGAGCCTTATCAATGTCACTATGGCTATCAATTGCAACATCCTTCCCAAATATGAAGTCTAATGGCGATTTTGGCAAATACCCAAAGCATACTTCAAAAGGTGATGTTTGTGTAGAAAAGTGCTTTGCCCAGTTGTAAGCGTGCTGAATGTAATGCAATTTTTCATCCCACAACTTAGGATGTTTGCTGCAATATCCTCTCAATAGATGCACAATGGTTCTATTCACCACCTCGGTTTGTCCATCTGTTTGTGGATGAAAAGAGATACTCTTTTTCAAATTTGTATCCATCATCTTCCATAGATTTGACCAAAAATTCCCAATGAACCTAGAATCCCTGTCACTAACAATAGAAGTTGGCAATCCAAAATGAATCCAAACATGTTGAAAATAAAGTTCAGTAGTTTGTTCAGCAGTAACGGTTTTCTTACATGGCATAAGTATACACATTTTACTGAATCTATCCACAACTACATAAAAATAATCATGATGTTTTCTTGACATAGGTAGACCTCCAACAAAGTCCATGGAGACAGTCTCCCATGGCCTTGATGGTACCGGTAGTGGCGTGTACAACCCAAGCTTCCTATTACTAGGCTTACTTGTTGCACACATAGAACAACCTCTTACAAAACGCGACACACTATCTACCATGTGAGGCCAATAGCAATACCTCTGTAGATGTGCCACTGTTTTGATTACCCCAAAGTGTCCAACAATAAGAGATGAATGAGCTTCTCTCATGACACTTAGCCTCTCTCCTTGTGGTATACATAGATTGCCCAAATGAAATAGCAAATTGTTATGCATGTGATAATATTTTTTGTCAACTTGATTCCCTTCACTCAAACTAGCATACACATCTTGAAAATCAATGTCATGTGCATATTGTTCTATGTAACTCTCATGTACAACAGAACCATTTTTGAGTAAATTAGATGCACTAATGATTGGTCTTGAAAGAAGATCTACAAATTTATTGAAAATACATTTCTTGTACCTTATAACCAAGTGAAATTTTTGAATAAATCCCATCCAACTGAAATGTCTTGATTGCTACAATTTTGTTTGCGACTGCAAGTACTGTAATGTTTGGTGATCAATATGTACAATAGTCTCTTTACCCATCAAGTAGTGTTTCCACTTCTTGACAATTTGTACCAACACATATAGTTCTTTGTCATATGTATGATATTTTGTCACATCACCATTAAATGTTTCAGAATGAAAAGCGATAGGCTTACCATGTTGCAAAAGTACCGCGCCCATGGCATAATCATTAGCATCAATTTGTATCTCGAATGGCTATCTCAAATTTGGTAATGCAAGGACTGGAGCTGAACTGATATTTTCTTTTAAAGCTTCAAAATCTTGTTGTTGTTTTCCTCCCCATTGGAAGAATTTCTTCACACTTGTCACTGAATTCATAGGAGCTGCAATGGAAGAAAAGTTAGCAATAAAATTTCTCCAATATTGAGCTGCACCTAAGAAACTTCTTACCTCAGTTACTGTTTTGGGTGTGGGCCAATTCACAATGGCTTCCACTTTAGAAGGATCAATTATCAACTCTCCTCCTCCTACAATATGTCCCAAATAGACCAAAGAAGTCTTTCCAAACTCACACTTTGACATCTTAAGAAACAATTTCTCTTTCTTCAAAATATCAAGCACTCTATTCACATGCAAGACATGTTCTTCTCTTGTTTCGCTGAAAATAAATTTTTCATATAAGTACACAATCACAAATTTATCAAGGAATGGATGCAAAACACTATCAATAACATGCATGAAATTTTCCGGTGCATTACACAAACCAAAAGGCACAACTAGCCACTCAAAGAGTCCTTGTTTGGTTTTGAATGTCGTTTTCCATATATCACTTTCTGCAATTCTTACTTGATGATATCCACTTCGTAAATTAACTTAGTGAAAAAATTTCCTTCTTTCAGCTAATCAAGAAAATCATCTATTCTTGGGAGTGGGTAATGATTTTTTACCATAATTTTGTTCAAAGCTCGAAAATCTACACACATGCACCAAGTCCCATCTTTCTTTGGTATGAAGACTATGGGTGAACTTGATGGTGAGGTGCTTGGCATTATGATTCATTTTTCCAACATCTCTTTGATTTGCCTCTTTATTTCAGAATTCTCCATTATTGACATGTGATACATACCAATGTTTGAAAGAGGACAATCTTGCTGCAACTGAATATGATGTTGAATCTCTCTTTTTGGAGGCAATCCTATTGGTTCCTGAAACATCTCATGATGTGCATTAACTAAATCATATAAATCTGATTTCAACTTAGGATCACATCCCTCAAATGATTCATGATTAACATCATCTTTAGGCTTAATCATAAGAAGAACAAAATTCTTACTTGAATTTACCAGCCTCTTTACGTGTCTAGCATTTACCATAGCAATGTTTGTCTTCTTGCGATGTTCTCTAACAATGAACTCCTTGCCATATTTAAACAAATGATACTTATTTTCATGGTGATAGAAGATCGCTTTCCTGTCATATAAGTAAGGACTCCCCAACACAATACCTGTTATTTCAAGCAGAACCACATCTAATTCAACTGTGTCAACAAAATTTGCAGTGATTGCAAACCACAATATACATTTATTTGAAACCTGTAAATTTGCATCCTTACAAATCCAACCCAATGGATATGGTTTTGGATGTGGTATGGTATTGAGGTTAAGTTTCTTTACCAAGTCTTCAAAGATTAAATTTTCTTGTGACCCACTGTCAAACAATGTGTCAATCTTGGTATGTTTGGATATGACCCTCACATGAAACAGTTCAATTATTTCTTCTTCATTTGGAGTATGTATGTGAAATTTTGATGTACTGGTACTGGGTTTAGTTTCAATTTCTCCCCCCTTTATGTTCTTCAATCCCATGGCTGTAATATTTGATTCATCACCTGAATCATCTCCTAAAGCATGTTGAGTTGTAGCAGTAGTTTTCTATTTCCCTTTGTTATTGGGTTTCTTTGGCCTCATTTCAGGATGTAATTTCCAACAATGAGTTTCATCATGGCCTTCTTTTGAACAATTTTTACAATCCACTTTTTCTCCCTATTTATTAACATATGCATTCTTTTTTCTTTTACCTTTTGAGGTCTTCTCTTTGTTTTTACCCTTAAAAGGTTTCTTTCTACCCTCTTCAGAAATGTTCTTCCCTCTAGCTTCTAGATGTGTGGCCTGAACACATACTTCATCTAGACTGGTGGGGTTAAACATGAGAATATTATGTTTTAGGTAGCTATGTAAGCCTCCTATGTACTTGAGTAAAGTATCTTGGCTCTGGAAATATGCCCCTAATAAGAGAGCTCTTCTCCTAAATTCTTGGGTGTATTATTGCACATTTTGTCCCTTCAATTTCCTAAAGTTCTGCCAGTTCATAATGGCTTTTTGCATATGAGCTAATGGATAAAATTGTTGTTTTATAGCAGTAATGAAATCTGACCATGATAGAATAATATTACCATGTTTCTTGATCTCCTCCTTTGTCTTGGATTCCCACCAAACAAGTGTTGCACCTTCCATTCTCAATGAAGCTAATTGGATTTTTGTATCATCATCTTGAAGGTTCCGGATTCTCAAATAGACCTCTAATTGCCTAATCCAATTATTAAGCTTTTCTGCATTGACTTCACCATTAAACATTGGAAATTCAAACTTAACATCAAGTTTTAAAAAAGGACTTTTACTAGTGTTCTTTGACTTGTGTGGTTTATGTACTGAAGTAGAGGTAGAGGATGATGCTGATGAGGGTGAGGATGATGGCTCTCCATTTCCTCCATTTCCTCCATTTCCCTTCTTTGACTTATCTTCATCATTGTGATCTCATTAAGATCCCTGCCCTTCCTTGTGAATTTTGGATCGTTCTCCTTCTAGTCTCTCATTCTTTTTTTGATAAAGGATTCTAACCATCTCAGTCATGTCAAGAAATGCTTTCTTGAACACTCTATCTTCCTCTTTTTGATCAACTTCTTCATGGATTTCTCCTTCCTCATGAGGCATACTTAAAGTAGCTTTTGCTTCCTTAGGAGGTGAACTAGGTGGTGGAGTTTGTGGCAATATTTCTCTCCTTTGCTTTGGCTCTTCTTGAGACCCTTTTTCTTCCACCAATTTTCCTTCTCCTCTCTTGAGCTTGAGCCTTGTAAGCATCTAAAACTTGCAAACATTTAAACAAATATTTGCACAAAACAAAACCAGATTATAAAATCTAGCTTTGATACCAATCTGATCTGAAATGACTATATTAGTTTTGTTGTGCTAGGTGCCTTTTTATTTTATAAACATGTGCATACTTGTCTCATTAGTTTGCTTAAGGATTGAGGATTTTAACCATGAATTGTAGATGCTTTTAGGTGAATTCGAAGCATAAAAAAGCTTAAATAACACTGAAAAATAGTGTAAAACATAGAAATAAGTCACCACATATAATTTACATAGCAGGCATGATGAAGCAGTTCACTCCTCTTGGGCTACATCTACTGGTCTAGTTCCCAGTGGCATGTCCATCTTTCATTATGCTCAAAATTTTGCTATTAGTTGTAGTTATAGACCTCTAATGGTTGTTTTCTCTGCACCGATGGATCCAGAATTCTCCAGTTAGTCAAGAATGACTCTTCATTCACTCAGAATGGGCGAAAATTGAGTTTCTTACTCTTTTTCTCAGTTACACCTAGAAAAACTCCACTAAAAGTGGAGAACTCCACTTAACTGGAGTTAATTTAGTGGATTTTGCCCAAAATTAGGCACGCTCCGTAAATCCTCCAAAATAACCGTTACAATAAATGCCAGTGGTTGGGTTGGCCACATGTCAACCCCAAACCCCACGGTCTTCTAACTGTCGGCGGAACTCTAGGCTTTTAACCGTGGATAAGGTCAGAACTCCGGGTTGAGTGGCATGAGTTAGCGAAACCATCGGAGAAAACCATGCGGAAAACTTAACATTTACGTTGCAATGTGATAGATATAAACGTTGAAACCGCGGTTACATTTGCTGCAGTAGTTAGAGGTTACATTAACGTTACATATGCCATGTGAACACTCCTCTGGGGACCGCTGGTGGGTTGGGATCGCTGGCGGTCCCCAACCCCCAAACGCCAACACATTAAACCTTAAATAGAACCTCAGAACAATGATTTTTAAGAAACATCGTGTGGCTCGGGCGGTAGAGACTTGTGCATGCTTCTTTGGAGGCTGCGGGGTCGAGCCCTGTGGACCTCACTAAAATTTTAACATGCAATCTCAGGGACACGTGGTGGCCTCAGGGCCAGCCACGTGTTGCCCTATAATTGGTCCTCATAACAACATACAAACTCATTAAACCAATAGAATTGCGCCACTTATAATCCCTAGGGTTGGTTCTGAGGAAAGGAATATTCCTCAAAATATTTCCTTTTGCTTATTGTGCATCCACCTTGCTGACTGGGCATCCCAGTCCAACATGTCGCAATTTTTACATGTTTGGATTTTCGATTAGAATGTGATATCTCCCTCGTATGATATCAGTTTTTTGAACCGTTTGTGGCACCGGAATTAGGAAGACGAGATCTACGTAACCATCCTAGTTTCAACCCAATCCTATAATTTTGAATTTTGAGAAAAATTCATGAACTCATAATCAGTAATACATAGAAATAAACATAAACAAAGAGATGTAGTGGAAATAATATTTCATTTCATTAATATCAAATAACAAAATATGCTTACATACATAATGGAAATAAACTAGGTAGGGCGCTGATAGTTTATTTATGAGAAGAGATGTGGCATCTATAGGCCTCTGAACTCTATTACAATGAGGCTTGAAGGCATATTTATTGTTGAGAAACAATGAAAAACCCTAAACATCCAAAAATATAACCCTAGTATATGAAGCGCCAAAACTGTGGGCCCTGTTTGGGTAAATTGGTACATCAATCTTCTTGGGGACGTAACTTTGGCATACGATCTTCATTTGATGCACTCAATATCTCGTTAGAAATATCTATATAAGGGCTACAACTTTTGAGTGATAAAAATCAATCTATAGACCCATGTTTCTCCCGGTTTTCCCAAAAAACGTCGTTTAGGGCCTCAAAACAACTACGGAAGTTGAGGACCTGAAAAACTGCTAAAAATAGTAAGTTGTGCTGAAACTGAAAAAATGAAAGAACTAATGGTGGGGGTTCAAATGGAATAGGTGGGTGGCCATCAATATCAACTTGGATCATTATGGCCTCAAAAGGGCTCCAGAAGTTCAGGACCCGAAAACCTGCTAAAAATAATAACCTGTGCTGAAAGTCAAAAACTAAAAGAATCGATGGTGGGGGTCCAAATGGAATAGGTGGGTGGACACCAATATTAACCTGGATCATTCCCCCCCCACCCCCTTAGGAAGTAGTAGTCCCCATTGTGTTGAGATCCTCCATGAGATGAGGAACATTCTGTTGAATTGGGTATTGGATTTGTCAAATATGTCGTGGACCCACGGGCGGACATGCTGGATGCATTCAGTAAATTTGGTTTCTTTATCAGCCTTAGACAATACATGTGTGGATATTGTCTGCGGTTGCATGAGGTATGTAAATATTAGGCAGCAATACACATGGGGTTAGATCAATGGAGTGCTTGACTTGAAAACGTAGAGGAACCTCTGTGGGTGAGGAGAAAATGTCCTCATATTCCTCCATGTATTTTTCATCTGCTACTGCCATGTAGGGGAGCCCTATTTCAAGGTTTTGGCCACAATATTCTTCTTTCCTTGTGGGCGAATGGTAATGAAAATAAATTTCCTGGTTTGGGAAACAATCTTACTACGTTTTTTTGTAGTAGTCAAAGAGATGGTAGGAAGCAGTACTACCTCTGGTTTCTTGTACAAGTTACTTCCCAAAGTAATAAAACAGCACGAGGCCTATACTCATACACAACCTCATCTCGCCTCTAAAAGTATGGTTGGCCCAATAATACATCAGACACATCAAGAGGAGCAACATCACATAGTACCTCATCTGTGAATGGCTTCATGTTGTACGGAAGGTGGCACTGCTGGAGGACGCGGAGATCTCTTCCTTCATGAAGCCACCCAATGGTATACGGTTGTGGGTGTGCTTTGGTCGGTAGGCTGAGCCACTTCACGACCTCTACTGAAATGAGGTTCTTTTGGCTTCTTCTATCGACAAGGAATTGTAGTGGAGAACCCTTCACCCACATCTATGAATGGAAGAGGTGCCCCCCCTCCTCTGGATCCTCGGGATCCTCACCCTGGATCTTGGTGGTAGCAACAATGGCACTGGGATCCGCATCAATGTTCTGCTTCCATTTTTCATTGCCCTTCTCAGGTTCTGACTCAGGATAAGAACATACATCTAATTAGGGTGCCTTTAGTTCGGCCACCAACGAATGTTTGGCCTAACACTCGTTTATGGTGTGAGTGGGGTTGCTATAAAATTTGCACCACTTCCCTATGTCCTTATTTGGATTTTTTGTGTTGTTTTGAGTCACCCCGCTTTGGCCTTGCCCCTTGTTCTGTGGTTTGGGGGCGCCTTTCCCTGGCTTTGGATTCGTGGATCCAAAGTCTCGCTTATTTTGCTTAAATTTCTACTCGATCTTGGCAGCATAGCAATATGCCGTGCCAAGCGATGTAATGTCGAGGAACTCCATTTCCTCCTGAATCTATCTATGCAGAAAACTACGATACTTGAACACTAAATTTTTCTCTGAATCTTTAATACCCATCTTTGTGCGTAGAGTATGGAACATATTCTCTCGTTCATGCACATCTTGATCGCTTTGTTGCTGCATCATGGTCCATTGGATGTACTTGTCTTCATAGCTCCCCACAGGGTAATATTATTCCTTGATGTTGTCTCGGAATGAATTCCAAGTGGGTGCGACTGAGAATAGAGAGGGTTCCCTCTCATCCTTTTGCTCGCAGTAGGTTTCCCACCGGTATTTGACATGGGGGGCTGCTTTGAGGAGTGCAAAAATAATATTTTCTCAGTCGGAGAAATCATGGAACAAGAAATACCCTTCCATAAAATTTAACCATCTATCTATATCATTTGCATCTATCTGGCCTTCAAATACAGGAATGTCAAAGTTTACTTGTACCTTGAAAGGAGAGGCGCCTCCAAAGTGACTACTGGATATAGATGTGCCGCTGGGGGGTAACTGTTGAAGGATCTAGGCAAATTTATCCATCATCGCATACCTCTGTTTCTAAAGGGCCTCCTCGAGCAATATTTTGATAGGATCTCGTTCTCCCTCATCTCTCTTTCCTTCTGCCATGGGAGGTCATCGGGGTTTGCGAGGCTGATCTTGCAAGGGTTCAGCCAGATCAAGCCCTAACTCCTTATACCCTGACCTTGTTGGGGACATGCAAAGAAAAACAGAGAAAGAGAAGATCGCTTTGATACCACTGATCCAGATTTATGCAGGAACACAATAATACATAGAAATAAACATAAACATAGAGATTTCGTGGAAATAACATTTCATTTAATTAATATCAAATAACAGAAATATGCTTACAAACGTAATGGAAATAAACTAGCTAGGGCACTGGTAGCTTATCTATGAGAAGAGATGTGGTGACTACAAGCCTATGAAATTTGTTACAATGAGGCTCGAAGGCCTATTTATTGTTGAGAAACAATGAAAAAATCTATGTATAAATTATACAAACAATATGTATATCATGGATTCAATCCGATCTAACAATGTACTAAATTTAGATATTGAATCGCTTCTACAAAACAATTTCAGAAATTAAACACAATCGCCAATCACAACAAGTAAATAAAGAATCAAATCAAACC